>AYEL01026806.1:0-250297 GCA_000484575.1 Olivierus martensii | reverse complement strand
TCCGCCAGGCGCTTGGCCTCAGCGGCGACCTGCCGGCGCTGGCACGAGTCTGAGCGGGGCGGCCCCCCCTGACGGGAGGGCCGCCAGTCCTCAGAACAGCGCCGCGCAGTCACGCATGACCTGCGCCTTGTTGCGCAGGTAGAGCCCGAACAGGTTGCGCGCGGCTTCTTCGTTCACCTCGATTTCCATCGCCTCGACGAAGGCGTTCACCGCCGCCGTGGCGTGGGCGAAGTGATTGCTCTCGGTGCCGCCGGTGTGCACCGTTACCCAGGCCACGGTGGCGCGGGCGCGTTCGGCGGGTACGCCCATGTCGCGGCTGAACCATTCCTTGTACAGCGGGTGGATGTACTCCACCTCGCCGTGGGTATAGACCTCGTGTACCAGCGTGGTCAGCAGTCCCTGCATCAGGTCGCGCTCGCGCAGGCGCTGGCGGTCGGTCCAGTCCTTGAACGCCTGCGCCGAAGGCAGGCAGTTCTCGCGCAGCAGCCAGCGGTCGTCGCCGCAAAGGGTGGTGGCCATGGTGTAGAAAAGATCGGCATGCACGGTGTTGCCGAGGGCGCCGAGGTCTTCGTCGGTGATCCGTTGCAGGCTGCCGCAGGCTCGATAGAGCTGGTCTGCCGCTGCCGAACCCTGTTCCGAACGGGCCAGCAGGGTCAGGCGATTGGCCAGCCCGGAAACGCTGGCCGCCGAGTTGTTGGTCTTCGACCAGCTGGCGAAGAACTTGCGCAGCGGCTCGACCGCCTGGCGCCGGGCGGTGACCCGGGCGAAGGCGTCCTCGATGTCCAGCAACGACGCCGTTTCGTCCCAGAAGGCCCGGAACAGCGCATGGCGCAGGGTTCCGGCGGGCATGTCGTTGAGGACTGGCTCGATGACGCCGAGCAGCTTGCTGTGGGGGGTGATGACATGGTTCATGGCTAACCTCCTGTCGGTTCTTGTTGTTCTAATAGAGTGCATAATAAAATAAAAATAGGATAGGTCAAAGTTAACTTCCTCACAAGATGAGTCTGCTACTTAGTGTTAGAAGATATTAGTTGATCTAATAAAAATCCAAAGAATTGAAATATCTTGTTTATTGAAACATGCCAGTTAAAATTTGAAAATTTTGATTTAGATGAGTAGCATTTAAGTTGAAAGAGTGCTTTGTAGAAAATGGAATTAGATTTAAACATAATTCTTTAATAAAGTTGAACAGTTATCTTAATAATAGAGGATATAGATGGGTCCTACTTGTTTCAAGTATCATTGCATAACTTGAAGAATGGTCCAATTTGAAGTGTTTCCTAATGAAAATGTATTAAATTTTCTACAAAGAAAAAAGGAAGTTTCAGATCTATACAGGAGAAGCATAAGAAAATGCAGAAAATATACACAAAATGAAAATTTTAAAAGCTGTTTTAAATTTGAGTTTTTCATATGCATGAATATCTTAATACCTGAGATAATCACAAAAAAATGATTAATTTTATCTTGGAAGTGATGCTGAAATGTGGAAAAAGATGAAAAGATACCATCTAGGTATTTCAGTTGAGAAATAGTTTTCAGTTTTTTTTATTGTCAAGGAAAAAACATCTGATTTTGGGAATCTTCTTCCATTTCTGAAGATCATAATTTTAGTTTTGTCCAGATTGATTGAAAGATTATTTTGGAAGCAATATTTTTCAAAGTTGTTGATTCTGCATTGTAAAAAAAGATCTCATTTGGTGATAACAACACTATATTTTATCAGCATAAATTAAAAGCTTTATAGTCCCATTAATTATAGATTTTAAATTATGATAATTATTTTAATAAAATTAATAGATATAAAACAATTTACTTATTTAAATCATTAAATTGGTTGGATTTAGCATCTCCAAAAGAACAACAAAATACCATAATTTTTCAAATTTATATACAGATAAAAAATATATTAGAAATTTATAAAAATGCAATTATGATAATTATTTTAATAAAATTAATAGATATAAAACAATTTACTTATTTAAATCATTGCATTAGTTATGTTTAACACTTTTCTAGCAGAATAATAAAATACCTTCATTTTCAAATTTATATATAGATTAAAAAATATTTTAGATTTATACATCTGGAATAATATGTAATCATTGTTTTATAAAATTAAAGTGTTTTATTAGTTGGAAAATCTTTGCAAAAATACAATAAATACAGGATGGATATTTATATTACAGTATATACCAAGCACTGAATTTGATAAAGGATCTTCTAATGAAAGAAGTCAATTTTATCTTAAAATCAATGGTATACAGAATAAATTTGATTTTTTCTATAATCAGCGAAGAAAATAAGCAAGAAAAACATTGATATAACTAAATTACAGTGGATAATTAGTCAAAAAGAAAATAGTTTCTTCACAAAATTGAAAATTTTTTATTGCAAAAGGAAAAAATGATTATCAAAGGAGAATAAAAATAGCACTTATAGCAGCTGAGAAAATAATTTTATTAACAAAAAAATGCTAACGTTTTCAGCTTTATAGCCATCTTCAGGCAATTCGTTCTAAAATTCGAATTAAATTTGAAGAAGGAACAAAGCAACTATGTTGCTATGGTGACTACATTATGTAGGAGGTCGGAAATCTCCCCTTTTTCCTTTTGTTGGGATTCGAATCCAAGTATAAATTTTTTTTACAATTTTAACGACGCAAATAAAATGAAATTCGACGACGCAGTAGGTTGAGAAAGAGGACGTGTAAGTTTATCTTGCCATTCTTTGAAACTATTATTTCACAATTGTTTATTCGAATGTCGATCAGGAATGTTACCTGATCGCCGATAATGACGGTAAGAGAAACAATGACAGCCAGCCCGGGAGAAAGGTGAAGGAGAAGGCAGCGCTATAAAAGAGCGAGGCTGGACAAAGGTCCAGGCGAAGCTCACTGGGTTTTGTGCACATCGCTCCTTTTGTTTTGATCGCTGGTCTAAGACAGCTTCGGCTTACTTTCCCAACAACCCAATATAATAATATATATATTGGGTTGTTGGGAAAGTAATTTCATTTTTTTCATGAAAATGAATGACAATTTATTTATAGTACATAAATATTTTATTTAATTATGTGTTAACAATTTTTTTATAGTATATAAATATTTTATTTAATTATATATTGACAGGTCCAACACATGTTGCTATCTTTCTGGTAGTAGCATGATTCCATGCTTATAGAATTTCTGATCTTTGCTTGTAAAAAAACTGAACTAAGTGATTTTTGATATCCACATTTAAACTAAGTGTTTTACAGTCTAAAAAATTCTGTAAAGACCTGAATAAGTAATAATCAAAAGGTGCCAGATATGGCAAATATGGTAAGTATGGTAGCACATCCCATCCAAAGTGTAACAGCTTCTGGCAAATCATCAAACTTGTATGAAGTTTGGTATTGTCATGGTGAAACACTAGGCCTTTTCTGTTGATCAATTCTGGCCTCTTCTTTTTAATGGAATCACTCAATTTGCCCAATTGATGGCAGTACATTTCCAAATTAATTGTGGAATTTTATGAAAGAAGCTCAGAAAAAACATTCCCTTGAAATCCCACCAAACAAAGAGCATCATTTTTTTTATGAATATTGGCTTCAAGCCAGTTCATTTCTTTTGCTTCTTCACTTGCATTCAGTTTTGTTGTAAACAATCCATTTTTCATCAACAGTAATGATCCATTTCAATAAGGGATCATTTTCTTCATGTTTGAGCACAAATCACAGATGTCGATGCAATGGAGCAAATCTTTCGTTGGAACTCAAATATCAACGTTTCAACTGGTCGTGAACAGTTGAATTCAATAAATTCAATCTTGTAGTAATTTCTCATGTTGTTATTCAGCAATTTGCTTCAACCAATATCTTTATTTTATCATTCATTAGCTTCAACTAACTTTCCAGTATATGGTGCATCTTTAACATAAAAATTGTCAGAATGAAATTTTGCAAAAACAGTTTTGGCACTGGCATTCTGCTAACACATCTTCTCCCTACACTTCACATAACTTTTTTCTTCAGCATTCTTACTTTTTCAGTAATAAAAAAGCAAAACATGCTGAAAATCTTCATTTTATTTTCCATTTTTGACAGTGAACAAAAAAAAACAACTGCATAGAATCAAAAAAGAATTTTTTATAAATATATCTTGAAACGTCAGCTGTCGAAATTTAGAATGAAATTGACAGGTAAAAATACAAATAACACCACTGATGGGAAAAAAACAAAATTACTTTCTGAACAATCCATTATTTAATTGATAATACAACTTACTTTTGAATATGTCTTGTTTCCTTATGTGTTAGCTATGGTAATTGTATAATTATTTTCTGAAAAGTTTTAATGATTTTAATTCAGAAAAATAACTTTATATATGTTTTAAATTTTCTGATAAACTGATGATTCATGTACAGCTAAATCCAGACAAATTTCAAATTGAATTTCCCACCATATTTGACGTCAGCACTACAATGCTGCTGACATTTTAGTAAGCCAGACAGTCGATGCGTTTGAGGATAAGTACAAAATAGCTGATTAGTTAAGATCGAGTGCAGAATATAATCGGAGAGCAGTGATAATCGAAGGCCTTTGTGCTGGACGTTCACCTTCCGAAATAATTCGGTTCTTTAATTATCCAAGATCGACAGTTTATGATGTTGCTGCTAGATATGCAGTTTCAGAGAAGTCTGAAGAAGGTTCTGCCAACCCGGCAAGGAAGAGCCATTTCAGAGGGGAGATCATCAAGGACACCGGAAATTGTCCGATGAGCTCAAGAGCTCATCTCAGAGGACCCATGGCGCAATCTCTGTAGTTGGCAAAAACATTGGGTGTGAGTGAGACCACAATGCGTCGAATTGTTGGCAAAAACATTGGGTGTGAGTGAGGCCACAATGCGTCAAATTGCGTAAGAGGACCTATGTACAAGTGTCATAAAAGTATGACAGATGCTGTCTGATGCCACTAAAACCAGAGTCGTTCGCGAAATTGCTCTGTGGTTCAATGAAGAATGAAGCTGCAGGATGCATCAGATTTTTTTCTGATGTAAAATTTTTACTGTTGATGCCAAAGTAAGCCGGAGAAATGACCGTTGGGCTATGACCTTGAAGATGTCCCCGTAATAGCTAGGACGAAGTTTCCGGCTAGTGTTCACTTCCTAGCTGTTGTTTCCGGTGAAGATGATGTCATGCCGCCGCATGTCTTTGGAAAGGGGGAAACCGTAACAAAAGAGGTTTACTTGCATGTTCTTACAACAATAGTGAAACCTTGGATGGAAACTGTGGCTTCCGGGAGACCCTACATCTTCCAGCAGGACGGCGCACCTGCGCACATCAGTCATTTAGTGCAAAACTGGTTGTCAGACAACGTGGATATGTTTTGGTCTAAAGAATTCTGGCCTCCTAACAGTCCAGATTTGAATCCTTTGGACTATTACGTATGGAGCATTGTTGAAAGGGTCTCTAATAGGTCGAGACATCCTAATGTGGCATCTCTCCAGGCCGCTATTGAGGCAGCGTTTTCGAACTTGGACAAGCAGGCGTTGCGCAGGGCATGTCATCGTTTCCGGTCGAGGATCGAGGCAGTAAATGAGGCAGAAGGGAATTACATCGAGTAATTTTAATCTAAAGGGATCCCAAATTAATGTGCAAATGATAATTTTGATAATTTTATTCTTTTTGTTAAATAAAATTTTGTTTAATTAAATTGCTTATTTTGTCCGGATTTAGCTAACACACCCTGTATATAACTGATTATAAATTAGCTATTAAACAGATTTTAATACTAAGACACACTTCAATTTATGAATATTTGAATTAAGAACATTTGTACTTAAAAATCTGCCATATCATTTTTAAATTTCAGAAAATTTCAAAAAAATATTCAAGAATTTTAAACATTATGATAACAGAATGCTCTAACAACAAATATATTATAAAATTATACAGTTAATTATAATATTATGGTAGTATTTCAATGATTACACCAAAATCCTGGCTTTATATAATTGGAACTTTTTATTCAAATCTGTGAAATAAGAAACTTTAACTGGTTCAATTGTGAAATATATTGTAGAATACAATACATAAAAGTTATTTCAGTACTTTTGAGGGCTAAATAACACTAGTATCTGAGTTACAAACAAAACTTATATATTAATTAAGTTTGTAACTCAAGGAGCACCTCTACTTCATTTATAATTCTTTTTAGCTTAATAAGTTCTTATGACATTTGTTTTCTTAATTTGTCATTCTCTTTGTCTAAACTTGATGAATTAAAGAGATTCTACATGTATGTATTTTATGATATTTAAATGAAAATACAATATTTCTACACCATCATCTTATTAAAATCTTTAAAAATAAAATTCATATAAATTCTAAGACTAAATCAATAAAAGCATGAATTAATTAATTATGAATTATACAGTAATACCCTGGGGTTATATAATAGGTGGGAATGAGAAGCATAATGTAAGTTGAAAACTACATAAGTCGGGGTACCTTAGATTCCCAAATCTAATTTCAGGTATATATGTATTAGGTTCTTAACTGGCTCTTTATTACCATGAAAAAACAAATTATAAAAGTTTATAATATGTAGTTGTAATTAAAGACTCTTAATCAACAATTCAGCAAATGAAATATGTATATACATATGAAATATGTAATTGTGAAACAAACAAGTGGGTGAGGGGGCAGGATGAGAAGTTACATATCTCCAAATTTATGTAAGTTGGGGTATTATTGTATTTAATAAAGTTTTATATTTTATAATAAATATGAAATATTTATTATAACAAAACAATAGCTGTTTATATATATAAGCAACATATAAAGTAAACATTTAAGGATAAAAAATTTGTCAAGTTTTCAATTTGATCTTACTTTCCCACTTAACTATTGCAATGCTATGCCATCATTTAAAGTCAGTAAAAGCTCAATAGTCTAACATCCTAAGGACAGAGATAGTGCAAATTAATAAATATGCCATATTGTCAGGGAGTACTATAAATTTTTTGATTTTTTATTGATAAAATTCCATTGTTACTCAAATTATAAGAATTTTAAAAAATTTCTAAATATTTCTAAGCTGCCTATTTAGATACTCAAAAATGATATTTAATTCAAATAAAAAAGTAAATATGATATACTATAAATGAAATAATTGCTTATCAAAAATATATACTAATTTTGTTTCCCCTAATTAGTATGTATTTGAGTATTATCTGACTTGAGCCAAGTCTGCCCAGGTTCACCAAGAGGGCCCGTGGCTACGTTGAGAGCCCACCTGGGAGCTCTAGTTTCGGCCTTATCCGATAAAGTCTCCATAGTGATCAATATGTAAGCTGCTCGAAATGGAATTTTGCCATGGGTTGCCGTAGTCTAACTGGTTAAGGCATTGGGGCGCTATCCCAAAGATCCCGGTTTGAATCCGATGCGGTGGCAAAATTTTATTTCAGGAAAATTAATTTTAAAAATTATAATATAATTATTAATAACTAGATGGCACCACCTTAATACTAACTTCTAAATTTATTAATTATTAACTCAACAGATGGTGGCATCATAGCTTTAATTCAAAATAATTGTTAGAAAAATTTAAACTTTATCTGCTAGGGGAAATTTGGCCGTATAGTTTGATTAATTTGAATGATTATCATAATATATTGTAATATATCAAATGAAATTGCAAATTTTCTAAACAATAAATTGATTTATAAATGAAATATATATACATATAACAATTTAAATTTTTCTCTTTAGAGCACTTTCCATTATTATTTTTCCACTTTAGAGTATTATTTAAAAATAATGCTTTAAAGTAGAAAGATGAAAAGCATTATTTTTAAATACATATGCATAGAAACATAATGTTAATAACAAAACGATTATTTTTTTCTCTTCGAGAAGAGAAATTTTTTTCTATTTATTTACGATTTCTTCCTGGTTATTAAATAAATTGCTGTATAATAACAACTTTTTATATATTTGTATTATATATACATTACATTTCTAAATTTTAGTTGGAATTTATCTACATAATTTAATAAAGGATATTTAAAATTTTTGCTTAAATAAAGGTTAATGTTCCTTAAAATGGAAGTTGTAAAAGCAATACCGTGTATCTAAAAGTCGGTAACGATTGCACGATATCTGTATTAAAATTGAAATATATATATACAGGTAGTCCTCGACTTACGACAATTCGCACTTACGACGGCCAAAAATTATTACTAAAAATTCTCTAATTCAACTTTGCCGCTTGCTTATATACATACATATATCACATTGCTTTTGTATACATATCGTACTGTCGACATTAGTCGGCAAGTAAAGCCTTATTACTGTATTTTGTTTTAATTCTGTCATGTCCAGTAAGAGAAATAATACTACTAATGAAAATTCAAACTAAAAAAGGCGAGGAAAGCTTTGTTTAACCGTTTTAAGTTAAATAGAAAAAATAATAATAATAAATAATAAATAATAATAAATAATATAAAATTTATGCAGAATTTTGACAAATTTTCAAAAACATTTTGCTTATAGATTTCAATTAATTCTCACTAGTTTCATTATATTAGTTTTATTAATAATAAAATCTGTTAATTTTTATATGAGGGTAGCGAGAATACTAAACCATTGGATATCAGATAATATTAGACTTTGACTATAATAAATCTCTTGAATTACTTCCTCTTGTTGAAGTGTGGTTTCAACAGATTTTAGACTTAAGTATAAAATTCAGATTCTTTCTCTAGTATTTTTTTCTTTGTTCATAACTTGACAATCTTAATATTTTTATTATATAAAAAAGATTTTATGATACTTTGAATAGAATTATATATTAATAAACAGTTAAACAGACATTATTAATTAATAATTTTATTAAATAATAGAATAAATAAGAAAATGAAAAAATATGAAAATTTCATAATTTACCTTTCATATCAATTTCATTTATTATTTCACTAGTCAACTTTGCAATTTCATGAGATAATTTAGTAAGTTCATATTTCCCATCTAAGGAAGGCTTTTGAATTATCTAGACAAATAATGTAATAAAATGTAAAAAATGAAATGTGAATTTCTAATTAAAAAACTTACCTGATAAACTAGCAACAATAATTCTTGATACTTTAATGCACAGTTTTGACCTAAATATAATATTTTTTCTTTTGTTTCATGCTTTTTGGCTGAAAATGCAGAAACCTGAAAAATATTTATTAAAAATTAGTTATTTATTAGTAGTTACTTAAAAAAAAAAAATTTCTTAAATAAAGCATTACTTTACAAGCTAAAAGCAGATCACAAATGGCTTTTCTTCCCATATTGGCAGCAACTATAATATCATCCTGTCTGCAGCAGTTACTAGCAGCAACTGCTTTTGCTGTAGCAAGCATAACAGGCTTAGTAAATTTTGTAAAATCTTCAATTGCTATTTTTTTACTTGAATCAAATGGAGAATTAAAGACCTAAAAGATAGTTTTATTTTAAAATAGAAATAAATTTTTAAAATAAGTTAATCTTTATCAAATAATAATTTTTTCTCAAATGATTATTAATTTTGATGAAAAACATATTAATGAAAAACATATTATTTCATTAATATGTTTTTCAATTATATTATTATTAATTATTAATGAAAAACATATTATTTCATGTCAGAAATTATTTTATTAGCACTATTCATATAAATATTTATAACCAATGGCATGCTTATGGGGATATGGGATGTCATCCCCACTCAAAGTATATTGGCAAATTTTAACTATTCAGCAAAATTTAAATCAATTGAGAATAGATTGTATAATGATTAAGATACAGCAAAGAAATTTTATATTTTATATCTATACAATCATTTTTAATGTTATCTTTTTAGCATTTTATACATTATTCTATTATATTTCTAAATTTTTTCTCTTCAATTTTAAAATAAATATTTTAAAATTATGTAATATTTACAATTAAAAATTATTTAATTTATTTAATAATTTTTTTATAATTAAAATTATAATTAATTAATATTTACAATTCATATTTAATTCATGATTTACCTTGTATTTTAAAATAAATATTTTAAAATTTTAAATTAAATCATGAATTAAATATGAATTGTATGAGAAAATACTCAATAAAAAATAAGATTCAAGTCTGAGATAAATAAAGATGTATTAATGGTTAACAAAACCATTATTAATTAGAGTTAAACATCTTTTAATAAGTATCAGAAATATCCTTAATTTTATGAATTGCATAGATGACGAAAGATTGTAGCATTAATCATAATAAAATATCCAGCAAAATATATGTTACATTTATAGGTTCTGATTTTTTGTTAAATGTTTTTATTAAAATTCAGAAATGACAGAAACCTTGTCAGTTCGTTTTTACCTGCTTTATGACTATATATGTGTTTTTGTTTTGGCCCGTGGCCCACCATAAATTTTTCTATATGGCCCCCCTACAAATAAAATTTTGCCCACCCCTGACTTATACAGTGTGAATAAATTAGAAACAGTTCATTCAAATCTAACGAGTTTAATAATTTATAGCAGTCCGTTTTCATTTTGTTGTTATAATTTAATAATTAATCACTAAACACCAAAATTTTTACATAGGCGTTTAGGTCTAAATTTAAATGGGGAAAAAGTATAAATTAATATTTGATCAGAGTAAAATAAAAAGATCTTGGATGATAAAAATTTTTGACATAACTGGCTTAATACGTTTTACAAACTTGGCATAGCATGCAAAGAAATTTTGGTGAAAAATCATTAAAATTAAGAATTTCAGATTCAAATTCCTTATTTCGTGATTATCTTGTAGATTTAAATTTCAAATAGTGGAAAAAATATTATTTTAACATAATAATTTTACGAGTTATCCGAGTTTTTAATGTTATGTTGCAGTATGATGATGGCAATGTGCAATCAAGAATGGAGAGTTATACTGCAGTTATAATCTAATTTTTATAAATTTTTTTTCGAAGACAAAAGTATCGGTATAGACTAATTAATTTAATTTAAACCTCATCGTATTCATTAAATTAAAAGAAATATTTCGCAGTTTAAATTGAGACGATATTATTTTTCTATGTAAAATTTGTCGTATTTAAATTCTGAATAGATGCCGTCAGAATTTTGGTAGATCTTTTTCTAAAGACGTTTAGAGAAAGGAATAGAGACCAGAAACGGAATAACAACAACGTATGGATATGATTGGCCAGCTGGTATCTAGAAAATTCTGAAAGATAGTCGGTGAAGTTGGCAGATTAACAGAAGTGAATAGAAATGTGCACAACATCAAAGACAAGGAAAAGCGGTAGCATAACAAAGACACATGGCCTGATTTTATTTTCGTATCCCGACGGGAAGAAGCTCAGCTGTGCATTTGAGAACTACGAAGCTACCGAAACGCAAATCGATTCAAATACATACTATTCAGATGGTCTGCAAATTCCAAATTCGTAATTGTTGTTTCTATGCGTTCGAATTCTTATATATATATTTTTAAGTGCTATCCGTTCTTTTTCTTTTATTTCGATGCAGATATTCGGCCGTTTACGAATTTGCAAACATAGTGCTGATATGACTGGCATGCAAACTGAAGAATTTTTACTAGAATTTTCGGCATAACGGGTCGTAATTTACACTTAACTGGCTCTCTCTCAAATCTGACGAATGTTTTATAAAGAGTTAATATTATTAAAAGTTTCCAAAATTTCATTCAAGGCTACTGTAAAAGCAACATTTATTTACCAATTTTTCCTGCTACTTATAACAAGTCTACTAAGAATGTTCTTTTAATAAACACTTCAATGAATCTAAAGAAGAAATACTAGTAGGCAAATTTACTACCAAAACTGAAAAATGGGGAAAAAATTGATTAGAATATTACAACCAAACAATAATCATTTCTAATAAGATCATTTTGATAAAAATATCAAATATAGGGCCGGCGGAAGTGGGTGTGCAAGTCGTGTGCCGCACAAAGGCACTAAACTACAGGGGGCACCAAAAATGACTTAAAATTATTATTATTATTTTTTTTAAATAATTAATATTTTACATTAGGTTATAGAAACAAATTTTTAATTTCCAAAATTATAAAAGTGACACTAGCGTATAAATATTTAATCAAAAATCGTATTGTAAAATAATAATGTAGTTTCGAAAACTAAATAATTTATTACAGGGACGCGAAATCAGTTTCTGCACAAAGGTAGCTCATATGTCAGCTCCGGCACTGATCAAATATATTCCTAACTTCGAGGAAAATATTTGCCTACAATGTATAATGAGATTTTTGAGTGATGCAACTAGAATCTAACCGCAAAAAATCAAAAGAACACTATGGCCTCTCGCCCATAAGCAATTATCAGTCGGTCAACTATTTAATTGCAGGAGTGAGAACAAATGACTCCTATGAGACTACGCTCACTAGCAACTCTTTTGTTGGCGGACTAAACAATAGGAGTCATTTGTTCTCACTCCTGCAATTAAATAGTTGACTGACTGATAATTGCATGTGGGCGCGGGGCCTATACGTAAAAAGTAATTTGTATAACAACTAACTGTTCTGTTGCTGATTATCATAATATATTGTAATATATCAAATGAAATTGCAAATTTTCTAAACAATAAATTGATTTATAAATGAAATATATATACATATAACAATTTAAATTTTTCTCTTTAGAGCACTTTCCATTATTATTTTTCCACTTTAGAGTATTATTTAAAAATAATGCTTTAAAGTAGAAAGATGAAAAGCATTATTTTTAAATACATATGCATAGAAACATAATGTTAATAACAAAACGATTATTTTTTTCTCTTCGAGAAGAGAAATTTTTTTCTATTTATTTACGATTTCTTCCTGGTTATTAAATAAATTGCTGTATAATAACAACTTTTTATATATTTGTATTATATATACATTACATTTCTAAATTTTAGTTGGAATTTATCTACATAATTTAATAAAGGATATTTAAAATTTTTGCTTAAATAAAGGTTAATGTTCCTTAAAATGGAAGTTGTAAAAGCAATACCGTGTATCTAAAAGTCGGTAACGATTGCACGATATCTGTATTAAAATTGAAATATATATATACAGGTAGTCCTCGACTTACGACAATTCGCACTTACGACGGCCAAAAATTATTACTAAAAATTCTCTAATTCAACTTTGCCGCTTGCTTATATACATACATATATCACATTGCTTTTGTATACATATCGTACTGTCGGCATTAGTCGGCAAGTAAAGCCTTATTACTGTATTTTGTTGTAATTCTGTCATGTCCAGTAAGAGAAATAATACTACTAATGAAAATTCAAACTAAAAAAGGCGAGGAAAGCTTTGTTTAACCGTTTTAAGTTAAATAGAAACTTGATTTATGAAAATATTAAAACAGAAATCAAACAAATCAAGAATTAAAAAAGTCCTCGACTTACGATGGAGACGTTTATTGTTTAGAAAATTTGCAATTTCATTTGATATATTATAATATATTATGATAATCAGCAACAGAACAGTTAGTTGTTATACAAATTACTTTTGTACGTATAGGCCCCGTGCCCACATGCAATTATCAGTCAGTCAACTATTTAATTGCAGGAGTGAGAATAAATGACTCCTATTGTTTAGTCCGTCAACAAAAGAGTTGCTAGTGGGCGTAGTCTCATAGGAGTCATTTGTTCTCACTCCTGCAATTAAATAGTTGACCGACTGATAATTGCATATGGGCGAGAGGCCATAGTGTTCTTTTGATTTTTTGCGGTTAGATTCTAGTTGCATCACTCAAAAATCTCATTATACATTGTAGGCAAATATTTTCCTCGAAGTTAGGAATATATTTGATCAGTGCCGGAGCTGGAACGGAACCCCGTCGTAAGTCGAGGACTACCCGTATATTCTTTTGTTATATATTTTTTCCATGATTTCCATTTATTCTTCTACATTAAAAATTTAAACCATGATCTATAAATATAGGTATATGGTCATTCCACTTTGACGCCATTGCTATAAGATTTTTTGTTTTGAAATCCCATCATTAGAGGCGCTGGTACAAATTTTTCCATGCAATTCGTACTTGTAACGTAAGTTGTTGTTATAGAACTAATTTTATTTTTTTGACAAAAAGTGCCATACTGTTTTGTTCCTGGCTGCAATTTTTAATATAAATATAAAAATAATATTTATAGACTATGGTTTAAATTTAATATATTTTAAATTAATATTTTAAAGTTTTAATTTTAATAAATAAAATTATATAAAACTCATCACAGAAAAATAATAGAATTTTACATTTGGAGTGCTTGTATTCTCATTATTTGTGAATAAAGTATTCACAAATAATGAGAATACTTTATTCACTATTATATATGCACAAGTTTTATATTTTTATTTATTTAATTTGTATTTATATTTAAAATACTTTACTCTTGGAAATTATATATTTCAGTTATTTTTTAATTTAGGGATAAAAAAACATCAGCTAAAGAGGGCCAATAATTCCCGTGAAATTTAAAATAATTCTGTTGTTGTGGTGTATACTTCTTTATATTGAAAATAAATCTATTATAGAAATCCAACTTCCAATTTTTCTATTACAGTATCTTCCATTGAAAATGCTAAATGCAACTGTAAAAATTCAAACATCTCTAAATTTATTTGTGCTAAACCACTAATACCTATGGAAATGAGCTTTTAAAGTAAGATGATTTATATAATTACAGTATATAAACTTTCAAAAGAGGAGAAACATAAATAAGAAGAGGAAATCTCATTGTTATCAAAATTAATTACTAAAAATTTTCAGTTCCCAAATAGCTTTATTCTAATCAAAAAAGTTCTAATACAATACTAGATATGAAATGATAAATAAATTATTTTAAATAATGAGATATTTTCCTCTTTCAAAACTATTATACTGTACATACCATTTCTAGCAGATACAAAAATAAATTTCAGAAAATTATTTTCACTAAAGGAGATATGTATCATAGAAAAGTTTGAACTAAATTATAAATTATTTTATGAATGGAATTGAAATTGATACACTTGAAAATTTATTTACCAATATATCAACAAATAATAGTGTTTTAAATAATCATGTGAAATGTAATTATAATGTTGCTATTATCAAGGAATTATGCCTTATTTACCAACTTATATTAAAATGCAACAAGTTTTACTTCAAATGCCCAAAGTATGTCTGTTCTGATCCAGAAATTGTAATAAATAAAGTTTTCTCAGCATTTGTATGATCTTTGTGCTCAGATACAATAATTAGCCCATCAAATAATTAATTATTATTTGTTTTTTCAAACTGAATTATTATACTGAAATACATTTTCAATTTTTACTTAAAATTTTTTTAATCCATTTTCTGTAGAATTAATAATTACAGAATCTTATAGTTAGTAATTTCGGAGCAATTAGAATTGTATTAATTGGCATTATTTCAAACACATTTGAATAATCAAAGAAAAAACAGGTCACAACTGCAAAATTGTTGACTTAAAAATGATAGTTGTGAACTAACGTTAAAAATTTTGAAATATTATTTTTTACCATTTAAGTTTAAGTCCATAAAACGTTAAGGATAATTCTAAGATGTTTTCATTCTAATTTATCAAAATATAGCGAAATTCCTGCTAAAAATATTTTGCAGTGTTACGTTTGATAAAAGATTCTACATGTAACTCTAGAAATTCGTCTGCTATGACAGAGAAACTGACACCAACGCCGCCCTAGTGATTAAAATCTAGACCTTAACAGTTTTTCCTTTGTTATCGGTAGGAGTGGGAGGACCATATATATTTATAGACTATGATTTAAACTTAAAGAGGAAATTATCTTCTTTTATTTGAACATCAGATTCTTCAAACCCAGCATTATGCAACAATTCAGAGATCCATTATTTCTGATTTATTTTGTAATCAAAAGATTATTTTTTGGCAATAAATATAATTTACAAGGATTTATGATTGGTATTAAATATGCTAATCATATATTTAGATTATAATCTGTATGAAATTATTCCCAAATGATTAGTTAACTATCTTTAATGATAATCTAATCAAAAGCTTTTTTGCTCTCTTAACGCCTCAACTAAGTAGTTACATCCAAATTTTAACCAATATCTTAATTTCTTAGTACTATATCTGGTTTATTTTTTAAATATTAGATGTTTTTGACTGGATATTTATTTATTTTTTAGATGAAAACCATTTTCCTGAGAAAGATGTTCTAGCAATAATGTGTTTACGTATCATTAAATATATTCTTTATTTTTAATCTGTCTGGATCTAAGTTTTTAGAGAGCATTAAGTAACATAATAAAAAAATTTATATACCAAATTTTGTCAAATTCAGTTGAACGATGCCACCCATAGAAAAGTTTAAAATTGAAGGAAAGAAGAGAATTTTTATACGGGTCGATGAACGATGAAATTTTTAAAAGAATTCTCATCCTTACTTCATTCATTTTGGCTTTAAGTAAAAATGTTTAGAAAAAGATTTTGCTGAATTTTCAGATTATTTCAAATAACTTAAGAAATACGTATATCCCGAATTTCATGGATATAAATTGAATTATGCGATCGGTAGAAATGTCTGCCAAGTAAAACGAAATCTGCCATTTTAAACTGCTTTAGTTCGTTTATTAATTTGATTTGGAACTTCAAATTTGGAATTTGGTGTCCTATCGAATACTTTACTTAAATATGATTTTCAGATTAAATAATAATTAACTTAAAAGGAAAGTTACAGCGAGTTGAATTTAGTGCAAAATGATTCTTGTAATAAGAGTCAGTCAATGATAACTGTGATTGCCTTAGAGTCAAATACTGCCTATTGATATTAATTCCCAAATTGCCACTCCAGGGCAATTGGTATATCGGTCCTTAAAAATTTGTTTTGAAGCCTTACTGATAGATGAAATTCAAATGTGTTGGAACTGCTAACTAAATTAAGAGAAATCACTAAAATTTTTGAATTTCAAGAACCAGTAAACTTTCAAAATAAATTTTCGGGGATAGACATATCAATCAAAGCATTCCTAAGGACAAATTTGAAAACTAATCAATTATTTGTCTTCTAGGAACTTTTAGTATGCGAATATATTATTGTTCATAGTTAGCCTTACCAAATGTATAATACTATACTTTATTTTTAACATAGTGATTACTGTGATTTTGAATGCGAATAATAATAATGTCTCAGCACTGACACAGACAGTTAGTTAACACACCATTAAACATCATAAGTAGCTATGTCTTGACTCGTGTCTGACATAGCATTTTGACTCGGAGTTACTCCGTGCACATAATAATGTCTCAGCACTGACACAGACAGTTAGTTAACACACCATTAAACATCATAAGTTACTCCGTGCCCACATTGATGTACTATAACATAATAATAATATAGAAAATATAATAAATTTAGCTTTATTAAAAATTCACACATTAACTTTTTTTTATTTAGTCGCTGACAAAGGAAAATCTTGTTGTGAATCGATATTTGGAAGTACTGATGTAGAAAATGAATTCCACGAATAAGTTTGACAGGGAAAAACTGTGTTTAATATTACTTCCTTTATATATCAATATTGTTTTTGATTTGTTTATAATCTAAAATATTACAGCATTCACATAATAAACTCGAAGTTATATTTTAATGCAATCCGAAGAACAATCTAAAAATCACTTTTGATTGTTCTTCAGATGGTTTTTTCAAGCAATCAAAACAATTGCATATCTTTCATTATTTATTATAATTCTTATAAAACTGGAAATTTCTAATAAGTTTCTCCTTTTAACATTTATACTTTGAAAAAGTTTTCTGATCTACATTATAATAATTCTTATAAAACTGGAAATTTCTAATAAGTTTCTCCTTTTAACATTTATACTTTCTGATCTACATAAAAAAATTATCATATAGTCTACTTAACTATAATAACCAATATAAAATGGTCGGCGGATGGCCGCGTGGTAAAACTATGGCTTAACCCCCTGGAGGATCCGGGTTCAAATCCGGATCCTGCACCTCCAGTTTTTCAGGTGGGTCCGGGCCCAGTCTCGACCCGTTGAACCCCATCCTTCAACTATCCGGTTGACCCCATCATGGGTGGCTAGCCTGTGATGTTCTAGAAGTGACCGCCGCTAGAAAACAGTATCATTTTTATAAATACCACTAATCGAATATCGCATTATTCAAACTTGCACTAATCGAGGCCTACTTGTAATTAAAAATACAAAACTGTGCCTACAGCCAGAAATGAAAGCATGAGTATATATCATTCTGCTAAATAATTTTGACCTACACAGGCAGGTGGTTTATGTAGGGAGTATGATAAGATCTTTTAAACTTAGATTAACAGAACATAAAAGAAATATTGAAAAAGTAGAATTTAAAACAGCATTAGTAAAAACATTTTATCAAAATAATGTAGAAATCTATTGGGACAGAGCAAAAGTCATTAGAACAAGATCAGTAGATGAAATTAAATGAAATTGATTTAGAAACACTAGAAATTATGAAGTATTTTCAAAGAATGCAGGTAATAAATGATAATTTACCAGAAATAATCCCGGCACCATGGTTTTCAAACATCTAATAAAAATAATTATTTATAATATAAAATCATTCCTAAATTTTATTAGTTTAATTATATATGTAATTTGTATGAAATAATTTATTCTTCATTGTTTATAATTTTTCTGTATTTTTATCTTTATATAAAGGTAAAAATAAAGAAATTTAAATTTTTCAAATTTAAACTAGGTACTCTAATGATCTACTCTATTCTTGTTGTCCTAACACCGCTGAAGATGGCTTCATTAAGCAGCAAGTTCTTTGGTTTAATAAATATGTTTTTCCACTTAATTTGGAGCTGATCTTTTTCCTTAAATGTATTTGATTTAATTTCACATTCTTTCTTACTACATAAATTGAAACTATATGGTAAAGATGGTACATATTAACAATTTATTATTAATTATTTTACTGGTCATTATCAAACTGTATTCTTTAATGGTATTTTTTCTGATAAGAATATTTTATCTAGTGTTTTTCAAGGATCTTATCTGGGATCTTTTTTATTTATTATTTATCTTAACAATTTGTTATTTTCTTTAAATTTATCTTTTTCTACTATTAATATACTCTCTTATGATGATGATATAAACATATTTCATAAAAATCAGAGTTTTGATAGTTGTATTTGTCTTAATTCTGCTTTAAACTTTATTTATCAATGGTTGTTCAAAAATGGACTTAAATTAAATGAGGATAAAACTTTACTTACATCTTACACTCATTCTAGAAAGATTTCTTATCCATATATTTTGGATAGCAGACAAGTTATACTAACTGTCAAAAGGATTTGGGTGTATTTTTCTCTGATAACTATAAGTTTGATCAACATATAGATTATATAATAAGGAAAACTTTTAAATTATTGGAATTTATTGTTAGATTTGCAAAGAATATTAATAATTCATTTATTCTGATATATTTATTTAAAATTGTTGTTTGTCCTAAAATTTACTTTGCTTCTTCAGTTTGATCTCCATCTAATGTAAGTTTAAATAATAGATTGGAAGCTATTTCTAAAAGATTTAGTAAAATAATTTCATTTAGAAATAATATTTTTTAGCAATGATCTGAATATAGTTATTGGTTATGAAACCTAAATATAAAATCCCTCAAACATTGTAGGAATTTATATGATGTTAAATTGTTTCTGAAAACATTGAATGGTAATATTAACTCTACATTAAAAAATGTGCAGAATTCTACTCCATTTCATTCTTGTCTATACCCAACAAAGGTATAGAATTATGTGCCTCAATTTGACTTGTGACCTCTCTTCCAGGGTAAATTTATAGCTGTTGAAAATTTTTCTGTTCTTTTTTTTAATTATCTACAAATTTTGGATATTTAAAAATATGAGTAAATCTGGAATATTTAATGCATTTAATATTTAAATGTAAATATTTAAACTAAAATTTGCTAATTATGCATTTTTTAATAAATTTGGATTTATCTTCATTTTATGATAATTGGTTAATTTTTTGTTACGACTATAAAAACTGCTATCATCAATATGTAAATACAAAAAATAGATACAGCACTAAACAACAGAAGTATGTTTTATTACGTTCAGAATGTTTTTAACCACACAATGGTCATCAGTGAAAAAACTTTGTTATAAACTTACAAAGAACAATAGAATTATGGAACATCGCATATACATTTAAATTTAAAGTGAGACAAGCATACGTAACTCTAGCATGAAAACAATTACAACAATAATCTAAAGATATGATTACATATTAAAAATAAATATTGGTTCTCTACTACAATAAATATAAAGAAATTAAATAAATAAATAATAAGTGCAGAACATGTAGAATTATAGCATTGCTTATTGTGTAGATTTATAAACTAGCATTCTTTCTAAACTAGGTTTCTCTTATATATAAAAATTATACACATATATAACCTTTGTATATCTCTTTATATAAACGACATATAACCTTTTAAAGAAGTTAAAAAATATAAGAGACAAAAACAAAGCAGAATGTTTATATCAATAAACAAACAAGCTGTAGCATCATCTATATGGAAGACCAAATATGCTCGATCATAAACAATTATCTGACCTTTTTAAAACTCTCCTGTCATTGTATTTGTCAGAGACTAATCAGAAATAACATACATAGTAAAAATATAATAAAATCTATGATTATTGGAAGAGAAATATGGCTGATTTTTACGATTCAATATAACATGAAAAAAATTAGAAAAAATGTAAATTTTCTTTAAAAATGTGACAAATTAAGAATAAGAAATAACAACAGAGGGGGTAGATAATAAAGAACATAAAAAAGAATTCATTTTACCTAAGAATAATTTTTTTTAGTTGAAAAATAAAGTATATAGAATTAAATTAAATTTAGAGGGCTAAATTTGCCAAAATTGGAATTTTTTTTTTTACACAATCAAACTATATGATAAAAGCCAAGTCCTGAAAATTTCAGGCACCTAACTTTAAAAATAACGAAAATATCATAATTTATAAAAATATGCAAATTTTTAATAAAATTATGAATTATTGAGACTTGGATAGTGTAGTAGTCAGATTTCAGATTAACACTTTGGAGAATATGCAACGTATTGTATTGGGTTGTTCAGAAAGTAATTTCATTTTTTTCCCCACCAGTGGTGTTAGTTGTATTTTTACCTGCCAATTTCATTCTAAGCCGTATTGTCATTGTAAATTTCAACAGCTGATGTTTCAAGGTATATTTATTAAAAAATTTTTTTTGATTCTGTGCAGTTGATTTTTTTGGTGTCCTATCAAAAATGGAAAATAAAATGAAGATTTTTGGCATGTTTTGCTTTTTTATTACCGAAAAAGTAAGAATGCTGTTCAAGCAAGAATAAAATTATGTGAAGTGTAGGAAGATGATGTGATAACAGAATGCCAGTGCCAAAACTGGTGTGCAAAATTTCATTCTGGCAATTTTGATGTTAAAAATGCACCATATGCTGGAAAGGAGTTGAAACTGATGATGATAAAATAAAGGTATTGGTTGAAGCAAACCACTGAACAACATGAGAAATTGCTACAAGATTGAATTTATTGAATTCAACTGTTCACCACCAGTTGAAACGTTGATATTTGGGTTCCACATGTTCTCAAAGAAAGATTTGCTCCATTACATTGACATCTGTGATTTGCAGCTCACACATGAAGAAAATGATCCCTTTCTGAAGTGGATCATAACTGTTGATGAAAAATAGAGAAAATGATTCCTTTCTGAAGCGAATCATAACTGTTGATGAAAAATGAATTGTTTACAACAAAGTTGAATGCAAGGATCGTGGAGCAGAAGAAATGAACCAGTTCAAAGCACTCTGAGACCCCATACTCATTAAAAAAATGATGCTCTTTGTTTGGTGGGATTTCAAGGGAATCTTTTTTTTTTTTTTTTTTTGAGATTCTTCAAGACAATTTCACAATTAATTCGGAAGTGTAATGTCACCAATTGGACAAATTGAGTGATTCAATCAAAAAAAAAAAAAAAAAAAATTGAGTGATTCAAAAAAAAAAAAAAAAAAGATCAGAATTGATTAACAAAAAGGCATAGTGTTTCACCATGACAGTACCAAACTTCATACAAGTTTGATGACTTGCCAGAAGCTGTGACAACTCGGATGGGATGTGCTACCATACCCACCATATCTGGCACGCTCTGATTATTATTTATTCCAGTCTTTACAGAATTCTTTACATTGTAGAACACTTAGTTTAAATGAGGATGTCAAAAATCACTTGATTCAGTTTTTGCAAGCAAAGACTTAGTTTAAATGAGGATGTCAAAAATCACTTGGTTCAGTTTTTTTGAAAGTAAAAATGAGAAATTCTATGAGCATGGAATCATGCTACTACCAGAAAGATAGCAACATGTGTTGGACCAAAATGGTCAATATATAATTAATTAAAATATTTATATACTATAAAAAAATTGTCATTCATTTTCAAGATTTTCTAATTTTTAATCACCCTGTATACGATTTTCAGGTATGTAGTATTTTTATATTCCATTTCAAGAACAAATATTAGAAAATTTTCTTTCTTTATATGTGCTATTTATTTATATGAACAAACTGTTGCACATTTAACTTGATTTCTGTGTAATTTTTGTTTGTTTCTTTGCTTTTTTTATTTCTCCTCTTTTTTTGAAATGAAATGCATGTGGATGTTACTTTAACTACAAATCTGCTTTTGTCTTTAGCACTATGTTTATTGCTATCCTTGATAAAAACATATCGGCCATTTGATACTTCTAACATCTGTCAAAAATGAATTAAATTTTATGAGAAATAATTTAGATCAAGAAAATACAATCACTTTGAAATACAATAGCAAAATTCTATCCAGAACTAAGAGTAAAAAAAACACTTTTTAAATAATAAGTTTTAATCAATCAGACAATGTTATTTTTTGAAGTAAATCTATATTAAAAAAACTATTTAATATTTGTCTTTTAAATCCATAATATTACATTGGTTAATAATTAAAATATAAGACAGGCTTTTAATAAATAATTATTACACTAATGGAACAGATTATATTTTGTGTTTATCTTTGGAAATAATTCCCAATCAAAACATTTTGATTGCCTTTATACTATACACACTTGAGCCACCTTGTTTAGTTTCACCATCATCATCTCAAGTCAGTTTGAAATTATTCAAACAGTTCATATTATTCATCTTGCTTTTCAGGAAAATAAAAAGCAGAATCAGCATCTACTTACTTGAAAACAGAAAACATGTTTCCAAAACCGTAGACATTCTGCAACTAATAATAGTAAAGAGACAAACTAAGCACTATGCAGAAATATATCTTTATTTCAGAAAGAAATGCTTTCGACCTTTCTCAACAGGTCTTCGTCAGCTAATGTCAACTCTATACAGAGAGCTGGGAGATTTCTCCAGGTTTGTTTACATAGTTAGAGGAACATGGGCGGCCGGTGACACGAGCTAAATTATTGCCCTGCCAAGCCAGAGCATCTGTTTTGGTCACTACAGTATAAGGTTACATAAAATAAATTGTCTAAAAACTTAAAATAATAATCAATACACAATAAAAATGATAAAAATAGAAATAAAATAAAAATAATAACTACAAAATGTAAATCCTAAACCCTCACAATCTAAAACCTTTAAGCTTGTTCACATTGGTCAGATAACACAGATGGTCGGTGCCACGAGTTAAATCATTCTGTCACAACAGAGTATCTGTTTCAGTCACTTACAGCAAAAAGGGGTACATACAACAAATTATTTGTCAGAGACGTAATAATCATAATACATACAAAATAAAATGCTAAAATATAGAAAAAAGAAAATAAACTTAACAATTACAATATGTAAATCCTAAACTCGCATAATCCAAAACCTTTAAGCTTGTTTACATTGGTCAGTGACACGAGTCAAATTACCATGTCACAACAGAGTATCTGTTTCAGTCACTTACAGCAAAAAGGTTACATACAAATTATTTGTAAGAGATGTAATAATCATAATACATACAAAATAAAATGCTAAAATATAGAAAAAAGAAAATAAACTTAACAATTACAATATGTAAATCCTAAACTCGCATAATCCAAAACCTTTAAGCTTGTTTACATTGGTCAGTGACACGAGTCAAATTACCATGTCACAACAGAGTATCTGTTTCGGTCACTTACAGCAAAGAGGTTACATAAAACCAAATAATTTGTCCGAGACGTAAAACAACAACACTTACATAATAAAATGCTAAAAATATAGAAATAAAACATAAAGATAATAATTACAATATATAAAACCTAATTTACATATTGTAAATTAGGATTATTCAATAAAATTAATATAATATTTTCAGTTGTTTGTACAACTGAAAATATTACATTAATTTTTTTTTGTATATCAACTGCTTTTGAGTATTATTAATTGGAGTTGTTATATTTATTCCTGCAATGAGCAGTTACTTAGGATCTCAGTTTATTAAATGATGTTTTAGGGAAAGTGATACATCTTGGAATGATATATAAAGGTTTCACTATATTATAAACTTATATGTTTTATAATAAGCTTAATTATGCCCTCTTATTTTCTACATAATTTAATATAATATTTAATATTTTAACATAAATTTTTAATTATAGTTATTAATATTCAATAACTATGATAAAAATTCTGGTTTTAACTCTCAATTAAAATTCCTTCAAAAATCCTTTCAAATAAAATAAAATCATTGCTTTTTAGGAATTTTCTTGCAACAATGATTTGTAAAATTAAACAACTGAGTAATACCCAATATCGATAATCTTGTAACAACTACCATTAGCAACAGAATGACAAGGAATACAGAGTTTTAGTTCATTTTTGAATGCACATCACTCAAAAGACGAAAAATATTTAAAAATAAAATTTCCAATAGTATACAAATTGCTAATACATCCAATTCTGTTTTTACATGATAGATACGTGGCTAAAGAATATGTGTGAAAAAATTCGTGTAAAGAATATGCTTTATCTGTGGAAAAATATAAGATTGATTCCAGACCTAAAAAAAATCAGCAAAAATAATACAATAAACCATATGAAAAATTATGTCAGAATTTTATCATTTTCATGTGCTTGCACTTTTTATTTCATAAAGATTGGACATGTAAGTAAAAACGTATTATATAAAGTAAATTATCATTTGAAAAGAAAAATAACATGTTACTAATTCATAAACACAAAAATTAGGCAAAATAATATGAGTTACACAAAAGATTTTATTCATTGCCATGTTTTGAAAATAAACACATATGATTGCATAAGACACAATATCACAGCTATCACTAGAAATATCTTGGTTATTGTCTTCTTATTCTAATTGGTGAAACTCTTAGTGATCTAGTGAATAAAATTAGCACTAGTATCCTACGGTACCAATGTTTCAGTGGTTTTAAGAATGAATTCTGTTATTAATCATTGTGTTTCTGTTTTGGCTAGGCCATTACATAATTCTCTGCAAAGTGCCATTAATGACTTCAGATTATGATGAAAATTTCTTGTAAGTTCCCCATTAGGATCATGTTTGGCAAAATAGTTTCAAAATTATAACTTATCATTTACTGACTTTTCAACAAAAAATAAATGCATGTATAAATTAATTTAACTTTTATTAAATTTTTTATACTATTAAAAATCAAATTCAAAATACAGACATAACACATTCCTTATCGAAGTTATATATATAATTAGTGGAATTTCCCAAAAATTTCTTTTCTAATTGGAATCAAAAACAACATGGAGGTGAATAATACAAAACATTCTTTTCTAATTGGAATCAAAAACAACATGGAGGTGAATAATGCAAAACAAGATTGTATTCACTGTATTCACAGTAATACAAAAATATTTTTTCTTAGAACTTGGATTGATCGTGTTAAATCAAAACAAATTGTGTAAAAAGAGAATGAAATTTTTCTAGTTCATGTAAATCAAAATCATGTAAAAACAGAATTAAGTACAGTAAAACCTCGATTTTATGGACACCATCCCAAAAAATAAAATAATACAATATCTGCATAAACTGTCTATAGCAGGGGTGGCGAACCTTTTTCTGTGGGCGTGCCAAAAATTTAAAAAGTTATATTTCTTAATATACTAACGTGCCAGATAATTTGTTATAGGAATATATATATATACTGAATGGACCTCAAAATTAATGTTTTCGGCAGACATTATGCCTAAATTTGAATGAATTAAATGTTAAATTACAATGTATCAATAAGACTATCATTGGCATATTTGATCTAATTCAGGCATTTGAAACAAAATTTCAAATATTATATCGAGTAATCGCTTCCAAAAGCTTCAAATATTTTCCAAATTTGAAAAAATTATTCACAGGTTTGAACTTTCATGAAAAACCGGATGGAGCTAAACTGACTACAGAATTTTCAAAAGTTATTAACTGTATAATCAGTGAGTTTCAATCAAGATTCACTCACAAGTCAATTTAGATAATGTATGTAGGTAATTTAATTTAATTTAAAATACTCTATGTAAAATAATACAGTTTTTAGGCATAAGTCTCATTAATTAGTACAGGTATGTTGAAAATGCTAATTAATGTTTATAAAAAAATGTTACGATTTTATGGACTTTCCGATTTTACGGACTAGCCTTGCCCCCTATAGTCTGTTAATTAGTACAGGTATGTTGAAAATGCTAATTAATGTTTATAAAAAAATGTTACGATTTTACGGACTAGCCTTGCCCCCTATAGTCCGCAAAATCAAGGTTTTACTGTATATGCTTTAAATATAAAAATTATACATGCTTAAATACTTTAATGGGTTTACAATAACTATACAAGCTACTTTTCCAAATATATATAATCATATCATCTAAAATTAATAAAATTAAAATTAAGTGACTTGTACAGGATACTTAAATACATTAGGTGTAGAGTAGGGCTTGCAAACCGGTTTTATAAAACTGGTTAAATCTGGTTTTCATATTGAGTTGTTAAAACCGAAACCAAGCTTCTAAAACTGGATTCAAATATTTTTTTACTTAGTCCTCAAATATAGTTTTTTGCTACACACAATTTCTTTTGTTTGTCCATTTGTCAACTGCTTTATATTTTAAACATGTATTTCTTGCCTTGTTTAGACTCTACATTTAGTGCTTGTGGGCAGGGCTGGCGAAAGTGGGTGTGCAGATTGTGCACCGCAAAAAGGCATTAAACTATACGGGACATTAAAAAACAATTGGAAAAATTTCACAACGAAAAAAAATAATTTTTTTAAAAGTAATTAATATGTTGCATTACATTATAGAAACAAATTTTGTTGCTTTGTTGGCAACAAGTGTCCAATCTGAGAGAGCATTTTCGATCACTGGTTTCTTTAACACAAAATAAGGTCAAGTCTATCAGAAAAAAAATACTTAATATACTATGTTTTTAAAAGACTATTTTCAGAGAAAACCTGAGCAATGAATAGTAATTTCCTCAACCTGTTTTTTCCCCATGTTATTTTTATTTATTTTATTATTATTATAGGGCTTATCATTTTTTTCGTTTACTATACAATAGGATAGTTTTTATTCAAAGGATTTGAAATACAATGTTGTAAATTTGTATAATCTGAAGCTCCTTACTTTTCTGGAGCATTTTAATTTTTTTATTTTTAGTTTTACTATAAGAGGTGATAGATTTTGTTTAAAAGATTTAATTACATTTTGTACAACCTACCCCAAGATAAAATAAATACTTGTGCTATAAGCTTTTAATTATTTTTCTTAAGTCTGAGAAAATTGGTTTTAAAACCAGTTTTAAGAGTAAACTTCAGTTACTCTCAGTTTTGAAATTTCTTGGTTTTGTGCAAGCCCTAGTGTAGAGTCAACAGATTCTGCTTTTTTAAGGCAGAATTTTCCATACTGTGGTGTGCACCCCCTAATTAGACATTAGTCTATTGCAAAGGGATGTGCAATAATTAACAAAAACATCATTTTTGACACACAAAAATAAATTCAAAATTGTTGTAAAAAAAGAATCAAAAAGATTTATAAATATATATAATCCTGTATCCAGAAACTTTCTGATGTAGCTGTTTTAAAGACAAAATATCAATCTTGTTTAGTGACTGTAAAAGAATTGCAAGTAGCAATATCTTCAATGACACCCCAATTTGAAAGAAACTGTGCTGAAAAATAAGCCTACGCATTGCATTAATTATTATATTATATTAAACATGTATTCAGTTTTTCGTTTTTTTGTAAGATTAGTTTAATTGTATTAAAAATTATTATACCACAATAAATATATATTTTTATCTATAAGAATTTTATTTATACAAAATATGGTATATTATTTTGTAGTATTAAATTGTAAGTAAAAAGTATTTATAAAATTACACAGTTATGAAAATGAGGGTGCTTATCAATTTTTTATGAAAAAGGGGGTTACAGACACAAAGCTTGGAAACAACTGCTTTAAGGTGTACTCCCATGAAATATCTAGACTTGTTTGTCCATTAATGATATTTTTATATTGTCCCCTTTGTATTAATTCCATGGATTCTAGCAGTAAACCTTTTTTAGATTCCTACAAGATCTTATGACTCC
This sequence comes from Olivierus martensii, assembly GCA_000484575.1. Classification (NCBI taxonomy): domain Eukaryota; kingdom Metazoa; phylum Arthropoda; class Arachnida; order Scorpiones; family Buthidae; genus Olivierus; species Olivierus martensii. The sequence goes on along the minus strand of AYEL01026806.1, from coordinate 221,597 downwards.
TTTGTCTCCCCATTTAATCTGCAGGTAATATTCATAGCACCTTTCCACTACTGCTGTTCGTAGATTGGCATTTTTAATGTCAGCTTTGTGCTCCTGAATCTATTTTTTTTTTTTTTAACTTCCTTGATGTTAGCCCTAAATACTCTCCTTGCCTATTAAGATTATCATTTTATATAGGCAAAATACAGTCTTTGACTCTGATCAGTGAGGTAGTTGAGGGAATGCTATTATCTTCCTATGCTTATGGAATAAGACCTTATAATAATAATAATAATAATAATAATAATAATAATAATTACTAATAATAATAGTGGCATTCTTTCTATACACTAACTTTAGTTTCTGATCTTTTGCTATCGTATCAATGACAGGTATTCCTCTGCTTACAGATGGCATATGCACATACTTAAAAGATTTACTTGCTTTGGGATGACCTTATGCTGGAGTGGATATAGTTGCAATAATTGTCAGTTTTGATTACTAATATTTTCATCATCATAAAATATTATATTAATAATATATTTTTGAAAAAGCTCTTTTGAAAAGATTTTATGAACATAATATTAAAGTAAATTGGTGTTAAACAAAAATCATTAAGCAAACAGCACAAGACGAGGATAGATTTGTTGCAGAAACTTTATAAATTATAAAAAAAATTTAGTAGCATTATTAATGATAAACCGCTAGAGAATGTGTCTAATGTTTGACTATACACCATAAATAAAATATAACCATTATTTATAAATTTTATGATCATTATTCTTTATGTTATAATGAGAAATGTAGTATAATTTTTATATATAAATAAATGTCATATATAAAATTATAATGCATTATGTTAAAATATTAAGTTTGTAATTATTTATTTTAAATTCCGTAGAACAACAATGTATTTGAGTTTCATTTTAGAATTTACAATATGTTCTATAGATTTGTATGGTGCTAAAGTTGGATAATCCAAAAGTATCTATTAAAAATTAAAACAGCAATATCATAAAACAGCAATATTTTAAAAATTAAATACTTTAATGTATTTAATTTTTAAAATATTGCTATTTTATGTAATATGTTCTATAGATTTGTATGGTGCTAAAGTTGGATAATCCAAAAGTATCTATTAAAGTATTTAATTTTTAAAATATTGCTGTTTTATACTTTGGTGTTAAACTGTTGATTATATTAAACTAATTTTGATTATAACATATGTGAATTCGAAGTTGTCTTTTTAATTGAAAAAATTTCCTGTATCCATAAGACATGATTATTATAATTACTAACTTGTAAGTGAAATTTTACAATTAAGAATTACAATTAAATTATGTTTTAATTTCATTTCATTCCAATATTGAGCAATATAGTAATTTTCAGATGAGAAAAATTAGTAAATATTTAGAAATATTTGACATCTCTTCTAACACCAGAATTTAGAAATGCAAACTTGACTTATATCATTGTCAGTGGAAATTTAGGTTTCAATCAACATTGTTTCTATTAAATAAGGTGACCCCAACTATTTTTGGCACAAAAGGAGTACGCCGGCCGCCCGAGACTGCCCCTCAAAACTACCCGAATATTTCTGAGTCGAGAGCCGAATGGCGTTTTTTTTAGGTCTCGTATTTTGTGTGACGTGAAATGAAAATAAATGTCACTTCTTCAATTGACTATATTTATTTTTAAAAGAATATGAAAATGAATAGTAATTCTAATATTTTAACTTTATATGACTTTTAATTATTGAAATCATATTTTTGTATTGCTGAATATTTCTGAGTCGAGAGCCGAATGGCGTTTTTTTTAGGTCTCGTATTTTGTGTGATGTGAAATGAAAATAAACAACAAGCTTAAATTTAATCAAAAGTGCTGATGTAAAATTTTTTAATAAATATTATGATCTTTCAGATTACATCATATATTTATGAAAGAAATCTTAATACAATACTAACTTATGCAGGAGTCGGAGTCAGAACATAAATTTTAGGGAGTCGGATTTTTTTTTGAAAGGTGGAATTGGAGTCGGATTTTTTTTAAAAGGTGGAGTCGGAGTCGGATCATTTGCTATCCAACTCAGCAACCCTGCTTATAACTACAGTGATTTACAACTGGATGATTTGAATTAATCATCATAAGAATTATCTATATAAATCTTTTCAAACTAGATATAATTTTCTGGACGTATTGCTGGCCTTCATCTGACAAGCTTAAATTTAATCAAAAGTGCTGATGTAAAATTTTTTAATAAATATTATGATCTGTCAGATTACATCATATATTTATGAAAGAAATCTTAATAAACAAACTTTAGAATTATTCATATTTTCCACTTAATTAGGTTGTTCTATCAGTAGCATAAATAATTGAGAACATATTATACATCTACATATATTTATAATTCATGTATTTTTTTTTTAATTTATCAAATATGAAATTAAAAATGATTAAAATATTGTTACAAAATGAATATTTTAGAATCAATTTTGAAACTATCTGTTTGTAATGAAAAACTGAAGATCCTACAAAAATATTATTATACAAAAAATTAAAATTTTGGTCACATTTAAAAAGTATAATGTAAATTGGTTTCTAATTTTCATGAATGTATAGCAGAAAAAACAATTTTAAATAATTTCTAATATTTAAAATACAGTGTTTGATTATGCTAAATATCTGATGAAAATAAATTTTCTTAAAATTAACAATTCACTAATTTTTTTAAAATATTTCTTTCAGATATAATCCATATGATAAAAGTTTCACCCATGAAAGATACGACATTGAAAAAATGATTTCATTTCGAGAAAAATGTGTTGCAGATGCAACAACTGCAGGAACCTTTGGCATTGTATTGGGAACATTGGGCAGACAAGGCAACACATCAGTGTTACAGACTCTATCTGAAAAGATTCAAAGTTGCAATAAACAGCAAATTACTGTTCTTCTTTCCGAAATTTTTCCACAGAAATTGAGCTTATTTTCAGAAGTGGATGCATGGATACAAATAGCGTGTCCACGTCTTTCTATTGATTGGGGAATGTCTTTTGAAAAGCCTCTTCTTACTCCATATGAGGGTAATGTAGCATTGAAGATGATTGAATGGCAAAAAAATTATCCAATGGATTTTTATGCATCTGATAGTCTTGGACCTTGGACTCCTAATCATAAACCCAAAACATGTGAAAGCTGTACATCATGTGCTTGTAAGGATAAAAAAATAAATTGAAAGTATTATTGGTATTATAAAATTTTTTAATTTACAAACAGTTTTGTAATTTATTATTTTTGTTTTTAAAATATTACAGAGTTCTTGAATAATTATTTAATTTTTCAAAGTTACCATACAACATATTTTCTTATAATTTGCTCTTAAAAATAATCCATTTACTAGAAAATATACTGTAACCAAAATTTTCTTTAGCAGATTAGTAGAATATCTTTAAATTCCTAACTGAAAAAAATCATGTTTGAAGGTTAATGTATATATAAATAAAATTCAATGACTGTCTTTTCTGATATATTGGACTAATTAGCATCAAATATTTCTTTATTACTCATGGATCATATGAAATCACTTAGGACAGTGCTTCCTTTTTTATATATCATGATAGATTTAAAGGAGAGTAACATTTTTATACAGCTCACTTTTTCAAATAGCATGTTAAAATTATCATCACAATAAATTTTATTCATTTTTAAAAATACATCTGAACATTGTAAAATCACATGTGCATACTTGTAGATCACATATGGGCAACTCCCAGTCCTCTACTTCCCTTGATCCATTTCAGCAAAGTTGGTCGGATTCATGGTGTGTTTGCAAAGTCGCGAACTATAGTCTACTATAATTCTACTATAGTCTTTTTAATTAAAGAACTTTCAAGGCCGAATTCAATAATCGATGAGTGAGGGTTAGGGTTAACTATAGTCAATACAATGCAAACGGATTGCAATAGAGAATTTATTACCATTTTTGATTTGAGACTCGATTTAAAAACTTAAAAATATTTTAATCTGATTACTATCTTTAATTTTGACAACTTATTTTAATTCAATTTTAAGCCAAGGCAATTCCTCAAACATGAAAACATGTTTCTCCACAGACCGCCTGCTATGTACAGATTGTGTGATGTTAATGTGAGTATGCAGCATGTGGAAAGGCAATATTCTTTATAGTGATTGTACCCAAAAGGTCAAACCTTCCCCTCCTATCAGGATCGCACATGTCACCATTCCCTTCTAGCATTACTGTGATCACTATTAATCAAAATTTAATATAGATTGTGTGATGTTAATGTGAGTATGCAGCATGTGGAAAGGCAATATTCTTTATAGTGATAGGAGGGGAAGGTTTGACCTTTTGGGTACAATCAGGATCGCACATGTCACCATTCCCTTCTAGCATTACTGTGATCACTATTAATCAAAATTTTTAATCTTCTATTAATTCAAAATTTGTAATCTTTTGATTATTTTCACTTTTATTCAAAACCAACTTATATTTGAATAATTTTTTAATGCAGATTTTAATAATTTATCATTCTTTATAAGTATTTTTTTGATAGTTAATTCATCAAAATTAAAATTTCTAAAAATCATCATTAAGGAATTATTTATAATATGATATATACTAATATTCAAAACGAACAAGTTCAAATCTTTTTTTATCATCTCTTTCAGTTTAATTTTCCTTTTTCCTGCAAAATGTTTATATTTGGATTTCTTTTTAATGAATTGAAAAGAAATTTGAGTCAAAAATTTATTTTTTGTTTCAATCATTTTCTTTTATCTTTCATTTCCTTATTCAACTTTATCCTTATGACATTCTCTCTCAATTTTATTCATCTCAGTTTCCATCATCTCAGTTTCCATCTTTATCATCTATCCACCTTTGGCATGGTTTCTTTTCTATTAATGTTTAATTCTATCAGAATACTTCAAGCCATTATCCATGAAATTTTGCAGAAACTAAATTCAAGTTTGTTCTATTTTAGTCTGATTATGTTTTGAAAATATCAACACTTGACTATCTGACTTCAGTTCAAAATTTTAACTTTAAAATATAATTATTTTATTCCATGTTTGATTGTTCTAATTTAATTTCCAAATTCAAATTCTTTCCACAAAAAGTTAAAATCTTAAATTAATGTAGAAGGTGGTAATCTGAATAAAAAGTCAATTATGTAGAATATATCATTGGGTTTGAAATTACAATATTTTATATTAAAATATACTTTTTATAATAATTTCTATAATTTATGTATTATTTATTTTTGGAATTAAATTTAATTGAAACTTAAAAATAACCAGAAAAACTGTTAACCCTTTATTTTTCATCATATCTTACAAGTTGATGAAAACTATCATTTGTAATTCAACACATCAACAATTCTTTCATCTGAACAATATAATATAAATGGAAGCAAATGTATCATACCAGTAACTTTTTTTTGCCAATTTGGCCAATATTCGATTGTCAAATTAAATTCAAATCAACTACAGATAATTAAAAAATCACAAGAAATATACTGCAGGATTTTAAACTGAATAAGACACCAATATATTCATAAAAAAATCAATGCAATAGATTTTTTTTTTTCATTCAAATATAATTCATGAAGTTTCACTTTGTTATTTGTATTGGGTACATATGGCAACACTAAAATTTTTCTGTCGTCTTCTGAACATGGAGGAGTGAATATAGTATATTGCAGTACCCATAAAAGCAAATATTTTCACATCATCTTAAGTACGGACTATTTTCAACTTGCTTGAAATTTAATCAGAAGCTTTTTATCAACAAAATTATTTAACAATGACAAATTAAACCTAACTAACATCAAAAAAATTAAAATTTGTATATTTTTATATAAATACTTTTAATTTTAAAATGCTTATTAACATTTTTTTTCATCATTTGAATTTAAACTTTCCACAGCAATTCTAAACTAAACAGAAATAATCTATCCAATTAAATACTGAAAATTTTCCATAATAAAATTAAATTAATAGAAAATAAGAAGTGAACAATTTAGTTTGTGCATGACATCAGCTATGTTTTATGATCACAGCAAAGGCACAAGCCGGTAAAGAAACTTCTTTATATTTTTAGCAAAAACAGAATATAACATGCCTTTGAAAGATCAATTACAGTTGTTCATGATGTACAATTTTGGCCATTTTTTTCTTTTTCCATCTTTGATTTTTCCCAACAGAGGAATGTTCATAATTTTACATCATTTGTATCCATGTAGACATACTCTACATGTTATTTTTATTTATAAAAGTTTGTATTTTGAGTCAAATATACATGTCCACTGTTTCTTTTGGCATCTTCCACTTATTTCCAGTGACAGCACCAAGGGAAGGTAGACCATCAATGTTTATGATGATGCTGCTGCATTTAAAACTTCAAACAATTCTCAAATCTGACAAAGAATTTTCCAAAGACTGAAAATAAAAATAAGTTGTTAATTTTATTTGATTAAAATTTTACCATAACAAAATAAGTTTAATAATAATTATTTAAGCTATTGGAATAAATGCTATTGAAAATTTATTCAGATAATCTTTAACTCAAAGTCAATTTCACAGTATTTTTGTCAAAAAATGAGTAAAAACAAATATAAACAAACATCACCATAAAAATGGGAGTGGCACTTTTGTTTTATTGCTGCCACTCCTTTCTTATCAAGCCTACTTTACCTTCCCTAGCATATGGTATTGGTTGTACAGACACAATAAACCATCTGGGGCTCAAAACAAAGTAAAGAATATTAATTGTCTGAGAGCAGGCAATTTTTGTTTATATTAGGTTTGTAGATATAACTGAATTTTTTTATAAATTTTAAAATTTATATTTTTTTCATTGCAATAATTTTTATCAGTAAATACAAATTATCATCAAAGTAACTGAAAATTTTAAAATTTATATTTTTTTCATTGCAATAATTTTTATCAGTAAATACAAATTATTATCAAAGTAACTAACGATAATAATACTCACTGTCCCTTGGATGTGTTCATTTCTAATCCTGTCTGCTTGTGACACTCCGCACATCCATCTTAACATTCTCATTTCTGCCACCTTCATCCTTTGTAAATTGGATTTCTTAAGGGGGACCGCTTCCGTTCCATACAGCATTACAGAAAACAGAATAATCATATTTTATATGAGCAATAAATCATTTATATAATATTACTTATGAACAATATATTAAACTATACAGCACACAGGACATTCAAATGGAGTGACTGAGTACAAACACTTTGGGCCGATTGTTTAAATGCATTCTAGACATCGGTCACGGTCTGAACCACAGTTTTATAAAATTTACATTGCATAAACGAAGCATCTTAGCAGATGCGGCTCAGAGGAGGTCTAAAAAAACAGTTTCTAAAGTATATTTCTAGACCAGCCACTACCCAGGTTTGGAATCTACTCTCTCTTCTTGCACATGCATTAAATTTTCATATTTTGTAAAATCTTCCATATTTAATTTGTGTTATTATTGAGTGAAATATAATTTAAAAAATATATTAAATGTTTTAAGTTACATTTAAAACATTCATTTCTTCCCTTTGAACTTCTGCCATATTACTGACATCATCAATAGAGCCCAAGATACTGATTGAAAATTTTCAAACGACTGGGGTACGTAAGAACTGTAGTAACAGCCGAGGTTTAGCTGCCGTCCTGTTAGACTCAACATAGTCAACGTTTTTGCAATTCTTGTAAAACCGAATTTATCTGAACACCGTCTAGCAGCAGTTTTTGCTGTAAACCATGGACGATAGAAACTCCATTTAAACAATCAGCCTTTTGACTTTCCATTCAGAGGATCCAGTATCAAATTAGAAAAACCATCTCTTGGAAAATTTATACGCTAAGTCAATGGAGTTTTTGGTTTCAGTTAATGTTGTTTCAGTTAACACTACGATTTTCAGAAACCTAATCCTGACATTAAACAAAGACTCTCTCTATTTTATATTTACAATATTTTATTCATATAACCTAAAATAAATTATTAAAATACCAGTGGGATCTATGTTCCATACCTTCTTTCTTTTCCTCCTTTTGATGATCAAAAATATTTTTGTTTCAAAATATATATGACATATATTTTTGCTTGCATTAGATTAATTAAGAACAAACTCAAACATACAAAAATAATTTCCAAATATAAAACAGGCAACCACCAAACTCACCTCAGTGGTAGACATACCATGAGGTGTGTCAGTGGTATGTCTACCCCCCACACTTTCTTTCTTGTGGGAGTAGAGATATCAGAATATTTAGGTTAGGTCTGGTTGGTATTACTAACACCTTCGTGTTCTAAAATTCTTTAGCTGAGTGACTGTGATATGTTGATTATAGATATAAGTCTATTCCTAAGTTACTAACATACTAACATTTTATTTAATTAAATAAAAAATAAAAAATAAATAAATAAAAAATAAATAAATAAAAAATAAAATTTTATTAGTTTTAGGTATTAACATAGTTGTAAGTCTTTTACTAACTTCGTTTCCTCTTAATATACTTTCTAGATATACTACTAACATAGTCCTAGGTTTCTAATAACATAGTACTTAATTTCTGCTAACATAGTTCTAAGCTTCTACCTAACATAGAATGGGTTGGGTTGCTCTCACACGTCATCACATAGGTTAAGTTGGAATGATTCTTTACTTCTTCTACATTTTGCTTTTAATTTTGGCCCAGAACGACTCCCTTAGTACTCTGAGTGGAAAGGGGTTATCAAATTTTAGCCACCAAGCTTACCATACAAAAGAAAAAAAAAATAAAAAAATATAAAGCAGGAAAAATTGGCAATGAAAAGGTTAATATAATAAACAATTTGGAAGTTATCCAAGTTGGGCCAAATTTTATGATTTTCCAAGTTCTTATTCACCTTATTCACTTGCCACACCCACTTCACAGAATATTTTCCAATAACTTTGGATCACCCTATTCAACTAACAACAAACAACTGTGCTAGCAAATAAAGTAAAAAACACATTTGTTTTCATTTAAAGAAAGCATTTATGATTGCTTGAAATACAAGAAGAAGTTGTGTATCTCTAATCCAAAATGCTTGGGACAGAGGATGTTAACAGATTTTGAATTTTTCCAATATTTGGAATACATTTTATGAGAATTGAAGAGAATGAAGAAAAAATTCACTATACAGAAAAAGAGAAATCAAATGAAAATATCTCATTTTTTTCTATTAAAATAATTTAATCAAGTAAGTAATCATTATTATACATTTTAAGTTGTAATTTTTATTTAATTTTAATAGTAGTGTATATCAGACCTATTTGAGATTATCTGTTTTTGCCGTCTTTTTGTATATTGATAAAATATACAAAAAGTGGGCAAAAACAGCTGATAGTTTTAAAATAAATATTAGTTAATTTTAGTTTTTAAAATAAATTTGAACTGTTATGTTATATTAAAAAAAATTTTTCATTACAAGTATATAATTTTATGGAATTTTAAATGTCTTTGTTACTTTCTTTAAAATAATGCCTAACCAGGGGAGTGCCAACCATGGCCCCCTCCGATTTTTCCCGATTTTTTTGTATTTTGTAGAACAACCTCCCACAAAACAATGGTGAAGTAATACGACGCACCTCTCAAGCATTGCCGAAAAAAATGGGTTTAAAGTTTCTATATTCTTTATATACCGAGTCATATCACCCCAGCATCGAGTGCTGTGGTAACGCGGTGTGTTCGGCATTCGGCGTGTGATGAATGTCACGAACGGTAGAAAGGGTGTGGGTTCAAATCGCTACAGATAAATTTTTTTCTTTTTTTTTTATCGAAAATGAAGTGGAATATTGTATAATGTATTTTATTAATGAGAATTTATTTTTTTTTATAATTATTTTATTTGCCATACTCTTTAAACATTTCTATCACAAATATTAAATGCACATATAAAGGAATGTAATTAAACTTTTTTAACTTGTGAAAGTGCCTGCCTTTAGTGCTAGTATGATTATTAGATACAAATTATTAATAATGGCAATTTTAATAAATACAAATTATTAATAATGGCTACTTTTGACTAATTGAAAATATGAAAAATAACATATGTTATTATAAAATTATATGAAATTACAAACCTTGATATCCCAAATAACCATTTTACCATCCATTCCTGAAGTGCAAAATTTATTAATGGCTGATTTGGTCCCTGTATGGATGGTCATATGAGAGATAGCATTTTGATGAATAGTATCTAATAATGTGTCTGTGTTGTTCTCCACAATGGCACGTTTATCCATATCACGAAATTTCCTCATAGCACTGCAAGATAAAAATTAACCTGTACTGTAAAATTCTATAAAGCATATATTATAAATATTAAGAAAGGATGTATTATACCAAATATAAACAAACACAGTGAATATTTAGCATATAAATTTTACTTTATGTAAACAATTTGATAGGATAATATCAAATGATGATACAATATTTTAACAAGAATCAATTAGTGGTGGCTAGTGAACCCAGAAAGTGATGGGCCAGTTAAAATATTCAGATAAATAATAGAAAAGTGAGATTTTAAAATATATAATAAAACAATTAACCTATCTGTTTTTAAATGATATATTTATTTATTTAAGTTTATAATGTTAATCTACAATGTTATGAAGACAACTATAAAGGCATTAAAATATTTAATAACAATATGCTCTAGTATTGATTCACTTAAAAAATAAACATAATAATTATGAAACACTGAATCAGTAAAAAATGTAAACTACAAAGGATTGTAAAACATGTAATATGATGTGCACACTACCACACAGAGTTAAGCAGTTAGGAGTACATTGAGCATTGTGGCCCAACAAAGCTGGTTCCAATGCTCCATAAACTTCACAAATCATCAGTGCACCATTTAATGTCATCAATGTGTGTTTTGGGTGAGTTCAGAAAATGCTTTTAGTAGTTTCTGCTGGATAATGTCATTCTTTAGCTTTTCCAGTGGAGACTTCTTGGAGCATTTTCTAAACTCACCCTTTATATCTCATATCTCTTTGCATTATTTATCTGGAAACCAATTCAAGTATGGTGGTGTGCAATAATATATTTTAATTTGTTAATAATTAATAATTTGTCCTCTGTAATATGAATACATTTATTTAACCATATTTTGCATAAAATTTCTCTATTATATTATATTCCTTACTCTAATTTTTTAATTTTATTATTATAATTATTTATATATTTTATTTTTATTATTGATATTTTTATCTTTCTTTCTATTATCTTTATTTACTGTACCTATACTGATATTTAACTAAAATCTATGTTCTGTTACCATAGTTCTAATATATGTTCTTTATTCTTTAAATTTCGAATACTGTTCCAATAGCATTCTGTGTTCTTTTATAGGTTTGTAACATTTTAACTTGTATTACTGTTGAAGATGAATTTGTAAAGTTGAAAGTCAAGACATACTGTTGACAAACAGTACTACAGTTTTGTTCTTATTTGTAAATTAAATATATGCTTGTATATATGGTTTAACCTGTTCAGATCTGTTGACATGTATGTACACCATGTGTAACTGACATCTGTCAACTGTTGCCATATCTACATGTCATGGAAGTGGAATCGAAAACAGTAAATAAATGGTTAAAAAAATTCAATCCTGATTTAATTATAGATAGTTTTTTTTTTACTTATTCACTGAAAATATAGGCATATTCAATAGTGGTTCCTAAATTTTTCAGTTGAAATTATTTTTTAAAATTATATTTTTACAAAAGTTGTTTTGAATGGATCCTTTTAGCGGAATTTGGATTTTTTGTTACTTTTTTCAATTTATTAGTCTATTATATAAAAATAATACTGGTTTTGGTATGAAATAAATTATATTTATGAAATTTTAAGTAAAAATTGATTTTTTCTTATTATGAGTGATAAAATTCTAAAAAATTTTAAAATATTGTAGTTAATATACAAAGATATTAATTAATTCTGTTAAAATAAACATTATTATTTCTTAATTGTTCATTTCTTATTATCTATATGCAAAAAACGAGAAAATCCAAATATAAACACCCTCAAGTATTTAAAAGGCTGTGGCACTATTGTTTTATGGCAATTAGTTGTTTCCTGCAAAATTCCATTCTATCTTACACTGCGTAGCAAGTGATATTGGGTGCAGTACAGCAAATAAAGCAGGTCCAGGTCAATTAGAGTAAAGAATATTATAGCTGCTTATGTATGAGAGGAGAAGATTTTTGCATATATTGGTTTTTTTTTTTATATCATATCTAAATTCAAAAATTTATAAAATGATTAAAAATCTTATCTATAAACATAAATTGTCAATAAGAATAATATTTTAATAAATTTATGTTATTTTCAAAAGTAATTTGCTTCTTAATTTTTTTTTAAAAGTAACTTTATGTTACTTTCAAAAGTAAAGCTAAACAGCATAACTTCATTAATTTTTATTAACCAAAATCTGCATCATAATACATTTTTTATAGATTTTTTAAAAATATGGCCCAATTTTCTTCATTCATGGCTTGTTTTATTCAAAGAACTTGACATTATCCAAAGTTGTCAATAATTTCATTGGTTGGTTAAAATTTTATTTAAAAAAAATCATATTTTCATTGACATTGTATATGAAACAAAAAGTTGTGAAAAATATAACACACAAAAAAATTGTTCATACTATTAGAATCAGAATGAAAAATATAATAAACAGTAAAAATTGCAAAGATTTTTGATGAAAATTAAACAAAATATCATAATTTACATTTTCTGCATATAAATTGAGCTTAATTACCATTAATTTTTGATCAGTATCTGCAGACAAATTGAATATTGCAGACTTCAGTTATATTTTTTGTGAAAAATTTTTATTTTCATAATAATTTAAATTATGAAAAATAAATTCATTAATCATGATACTTTGTCAGTAAATAACTTTGATAAAAAATTAAAATCGGTGGGGTTCAGCCTCTCTAGCCCTTAATGATAAACCACCATGGTAACTATGTGTATAAATAAAATGCAATGTTTGTATATCTAATACCTACTTTTTTCATTTGATTATGGGGCCAAATTTTACATAGTAACTTCCCTTGACTATGAGGTAACATGGGTATAGTTAAAATCAGAGTATTAGATATACCATGATCTTAACTCAATATCTATCCTGGGATCCCAGGATAGATATATTGGGGTCACAACAAAAATAAATCCATCAGATTTTTTTTTGTTCCAGTTTGAAATAGCACCATAGATGCATCGACATGACAACATAAAATATCTATTCTTATATGATGTCACTATGATGCATTAAAGGGTGACATTACAAGTATGCACAAATGCCAATTTTTTTAGTATGATGCCAAGATGACATCATACTAAAAAAATTCCAGGGCAAAACTACAGAGATTCCTGGCTTAATTAAATCAGCATTCCCAATTAGTTAAAAGCTGTGGATCCCAATTTTTAAGGTAAGTCACAAACCTCCTAAACTGATTCCACAGAACCTCAGGAGTCCACCAATGGGAAACACTGATCTAAATAATTGAGACTAAAGTTTTTAATGTTGTAAGTTTTTGTATAAGTTGGAAAAATACTTTAACAAAAATTCTGGTATTAAATGGGGTATGGTGATTGCATTTTCATAATATTTTGTAGCATATTGTTCCCTAACTGAATCAGAAACAATGCTAAATGGCATATCAACATACCAGGAATTTGATACTTAAAAAACAATATATAAAATATAAATAATCCTACTTACACAAACCTTTTAAAAGATTGTAAACTAACATGTTTGCACTTACAAACACAGTATATGTATTACATAAAAATCATTATGTTTCTTTAAAAAATAAAGAAAAGAATAACTGGATGATATTCCTTTATAAATTTAAAATCATAATTTTAAAAAGTCTTGTATTTCCAGTATAATATAACAAAATATTATTAAGTGTAATCTGTCAATGTAGATTAATAAAAGCTTTTGTTGCAAATTCTAATATCCAACTTCAGCAATTTTCATTCTGTCTAAAATGGTTAAATTAATATAATTTCATTATATTTCTCTTATATTCTTTTACACACTTATTAGACTATTTTCTCACTTCTGCTGGACTTCTCCGTAATTATAGTATATTAATAATATTAAGATATTATTTTTTAATTGTTTTACCTCAGGATCCTTTATTACTACTACTATGAATTACTAAAAATTTTTAATAGATTTTGTCTATCATATAAACTGTTTTCACTATCCTTTAAGAACTATGAATCACAACTGGAAAATTACTGTTAATCTAATTATTTTATACAAAATATCCAGTAATTTGAAAGCAAGGTCACAATAAATTGCTTATAAAAGAAATATCATAAATATTATCAGCAATATCTTAAAATGTAAATCTGAAAAAGCCAACAAAAAAATGCAAAGAGCAAAATCCAATTATTGGATCTGAATAACCAATATTCAAATATAGAAACTCCCAAATTTATATAAGTAGATCATTTTGCAAACCTTATAGGTCAAAACATATCTAGGTCAGATCATACTCTTTACAGTATTTCTTAAGAGCCCATCACAAGCTGGTCAATACCCATTGAGAATTAACTGAAAGATGAGAGTGAACAAGCCATGCCCAGATCTTTCATAAAAAACTGGAAATGATGGATCTGGAATTGAACCAGATCCTTCATAGTAGTAAGAGATTGTTCATCACATAGCCATTAGGTCAACCAGAAATCAGGGAATCACTACATAAGTGTGAATCTGTATGTCAAGGGTAGTGTGTGTATTATTCTGGAAGAGTATAAAGATAATGATAATAATCTTACCTAAAACCATCCACTTCTCTCTTTTGAGATTTATCCAATTTATCTACAAATATTAATTGGCCACGGTCATCATAGTGAAAAAGCATAGGACAACAATCATGACCCTAAAATTATTTTAATGAAATTAATTAAAATCAATTATTAAAAATGTTAAATATTAAATTGTTATTTTATGAGAAAATATTGCTAAAGATTTCATTTAAAAATAAGTAAAAAAAGTCAATTAAAAAAAGCAAAGTTACACAGAAATCACAAATATGGAACATGAAGTAATTCAAGTTATTATATAAATTTCATTAAAATTCAAATAAACAACAAATTACTGTTATGTATGCATGCAAAAACAAACACACACAAAAGTATGGCATGGTGCTTGGCAAAAATTCATCTTTATAAATTAATATATATATATGGTACTGCAAGTGTGTCACGAATGGGTTGTCGCCCATTACGTGACTAGGATTCGGGACCTGCGCCCCAGCCGCCTTTGGTTCCGAACTTATGTTGATCTTGATGTTAATGTTATTTGTTTCTAACCAATTGGTTAAATAAGGGAATCCAAAACTCTGCTCCATGATTAAACTTCTTAAACGTTTTATTGTTAACTTAAAAAACAAAACTTACAAAAGTGTTAATCGCTTAAAAGAACAAAAGGTCTTCTCGTAAATAAAATTAAAAGTCCTTTTTACTTGGTTACGTTGAATAAGCAGAAATCTCCTGTCTCCGTCGATCGTTTCAACAACAAACATCAATACAACAGTCCACACAAGAAACGATGTTAATGGCACCACAGACGATGTTAGATGGACGATGCGGACGAACATGTACTTCACAAGGATTGGACGGGACAGGATGAATAACCAAGTACTACTACGACAATCAGTCAGAAAGCTGGAGAAGACCACACTGGCTCCATCTCTTGGCCACTATTTAAACTTGTATCTAATTTGCATAATTAACATGTAGAATGTAAAAATACTTGTAAATAAACTAAATTGTAATTCTTCTTTCTTTAATTATTAATCATAATAAATAATAAGATGACAAATAAAACATTTCTGTTCCTGTTTCTAACTTCCTCCTTTCAGACACGTGAGAATGACGAAACACAGCGGCCATTTGCCGCGACGACCTCAGCTGCTTCGGATGCTTATGCCACAAGGTAATACTTTTACTTTTCGTTTATATATATATATTTTTTTTTTCATGTGCCCCAATTTTTCTTACAATCTTTACAAGTTTACAGATAATATCAATGGTTATAACCAGATAAGTGTACCCAAATTTTAAAATGAAGCTGAACTTTATAAAAACTTGAGTTTTTGAGCTAAGTTTGAGTCTTATTTTTAATGATGAATTTACCTAAATAGCTGCTTCACAATATAAAGAAAAGTTACTGGTATCTGAATCTGTATTTATATTATAAAATTAATTTACTACTAAATTCATACTTTGTGATTTTTAAATTAACAACAACAGTATAGTAAGTGTTGAATTTCCTTCTTGAAAGATCTTTTTAAGTTATGATTTTCTATATTCTTAATTTTTATTAAATGTAATAAAAACTATGAAACCTACATACAGATATCAACCAGAAAAATTAATCATCAGAATCAAAAAGAGGAAAATAAAATTATTACATACAATAGAAAGAAGAAAACTTTCCCTAATTGCACCAATCAAGTAGCAAAGCCATTAATTTTAGAGAATTAAAAACAGCACTCGTTAGCAGTCTAATTAATAACTTATTTTGAACCACCAGGTTCCATTTAGATAAATTATTTTTATATCTTTTTTTTGAATATTTTATTTTTTATTTTTAATTACAAATTACTTTTCAGATTATTAAAAAATTATATTTTAAATGATTTTCTCAACCACTTATTGAAAATCTTTATCTTCCCAACGGTAAATAATAATAATTCCTATATAAACAAATTAATAATTCCTAATTGTATAAATCTAGAGGCTATCAACTTCTCTTCTTCATTAGCAATGTTTGTAAATTCAGTAATTATATAGCACAGTTCAAGATCATAAAAAGTGACTGTAGCAATTCTAAATCTAGTGATACAGAAGGACAATATGCATCATATTGTCCTTCTGTATCACTAGATTTAAAATTTTCACATTTCATTTTAAAATGCTAAGATAGTCGGTCCTGTGCCTATGTGGATAAGATATTTCTTTTTAAGTCGCGCTAATCGAATTCGCGCTAATCGAGGCCTATCTGTATATAGCACAGTTCAAGATCATAAAAAGTGACTGTAGCAATTCAAAATCTAGTGATACAGAAGGACAATATGCATCATATTGTCCTTCTGTATCACTAGATTTAAAATTTTCACATTTCATTTTAAAATGTTAAGATAGTAAGTTAGTTTAGTCAGTCCTGTGCCTATGTGGATAAGATATTTTAGATTTAAAATTTTAGAATGTCTGCTGCAACACCTCTGCCCCATTGTGCTCGGCCAGCTTCTTTTTGCTGCTACAACTCTCTAAAGTCCTCTTCACTGTCCCTCTTAGAATTTTGGTGTTTCAGCTCCTATTTGTCATTGTCCTATGATGTCTAACTAGGTTTTCTAAATTCTCAACATTTTGGAACTTTCAGGAATCGAGAATGAGAAATCATATATCCCAAGAATTCCTGAAATAATCATTTTTATTTAATTTTTGTTGATCATCTGTAATAATGGCTATAACAGTACTAATAAACAAAAAAAGCCATAGAGAAGGTGGGACAACTGGGGTTCATGGCCCCGATGCAGTGTTTCAGAGTTTCGAGATACTCCTATAAGTAAAATTTCGATGCAAAAAATGAGTAAATAAAATTTCCTAAATGGAGGCTGACTGGAATTTCATGATTAGTATATCTCTTACCCTGAGCACTAAACAGGGGTCACTATGGTATCATTTTGGCTAGATTATGAACCTACTGTATAAGTACCATGACTGAATTTTAGCATTTAACTTGAAAGTTTTATGTTTAGTTTTTCATTCATTTAAACTTTAAATGAATGAAAAACTAAACATAATTGTTCAAAGTAAGTTGTTAATTAAAGTTGAGGATGGCTATTTCTTAGCTGAAAACGTTTCTCTTGTGTTAAGATTAAACATAGCAGTCCAAATAAACCTTTTATTATGTTTAATCTTAACACAAGAGAAACGTTTTCAGCTAAGAAATAGCCATCCTCAACTCTAATTAACAACTTATTTTGAACAAAAGACGTTCTATGAACTTACAATATTCTATTCGTTGAGATTCTGTTAAAGAACATAGAAGAAGTTTAAATATTTATAATTTACTTCACGCATATATCGTATGCCATCAGGGAGTGTTAACTTTAAAACCATACTTATAATAATTGTTTTCTGTTAAAAATTAATACATATAATGTAGATCATGAAATAAAATATAAATAATAATAAATAAAGTTTAAATGAAGTACTTATAGGTTCATCTCGACCCCACACGTTATTGGAGTCAATATGAACCTACTGTATAAGTACCATGACTGAATTTTAGCATTTAACTTGAAAGTTTTATGTTTAGTTTTTCATTCATTTAAACTTTATTTATTATTATTTATATTTTATTTCATGTTCTACATTATATGTATTAATTTTTAGCAGAAAACAATTATTATAAGTACGGTTTTTAAAGTTAACACTCCCGGATGGCATACAATATATGCATGAAGTAAATTATAAATATTTAAACTTCGTTTATGTTCTTTAATAAAATCTCAACAAATAGAATATTGTAAGTTCATAGAACGTCTTTTGTTCAAAATAAGTTGTTAATTAAAGTTGAGGATGGCTATTTCTTAGCTGAAAACGTTTCTCTTGTGTTAAGATTAAACATAATAAAAGGTTTATTTGGACTGCTAACGAGTGCTGTTTTTAACTCTCTATAAACTTTATTTAATCAAACCATATAGTATACAGTGAGTTTTTACATAACATTTTATTTATTAAATTAAACATTAATAGTAAACAAATGCAAATATTATTCATTTGAAAATTAAAAAATATTTCAAATAGTTTTTATTTGTCATTTTTAAAATGAAACTTTAAGAAACATAGAGGTTTAATTGGCCAATCAGACAATTGTGATCCTCACTTTGTAACAAACTGATCGAATGTGGTTGGTAATATCAGCCATTACTTTGTGAAAACGATTCACCTTTGAGAACAGAAACAGTTTGAGTTTACACAGTGATAATTTATTTTCACAACTCAGGATTTGATTCAATGTATATTAAGATAAACTACCTTAAATTTCCTTAGTTCATCTAATGATGACATTGTAGTCAAATCCTGGGTTGTGAAAATAAATATTTTTCTATGTAAATATAAATTGTTTTCTGTTCTCCATGATAAAATGTGCTTGATTTACAAGAGCCAAAATTAGCTGGTCATGTGTTAGATTCTGGTCTGTTCTCCATGATAAAATGTGCTTGATTTACAAGAGCCAAAATTAGCTGGTCATGTGTTATTAGATTCTGGCGTCGTGCATGCATTTCTAGTGGCATGTAATATTGTAACCCAATGCAACTTTAGATAGCAATAAATAGGAAAAATGCCAAAGATACATTGTGAGAAGTACATTTATTTCCCATTGTGGGTATTACTGGGTTCTAGGAACCAATTTTCCTCACCAAGTTTTCTCAGGATTCAGAAAATGAAAAAAATTCCTGAGAATGAGTGGGAAAGAATTCTCGCCTGGAAACCCTATGTCTAACATTGTGGTGTGGAAAAATTTTCTTGAATATGATTGGATTTGAACTGCTATCTTCCCACTCCTCACTTCACTTATCTATCAACTATTCTAGCATGATATTTCAGAATGATACTATTTTTATTTATTTCAGCCCTGTTAAGAATATCATGATAATTCTATTGCAACCAGAAAAATAGGAGAGTTTGCAATATGCAGTTTTGTTTTATGGCATTGGATATAGTGTAAAATATTTTGAGGTAAATTAACTAAAGCAATTTGTTTTTCCTTGTGCACTAGCAGCAGTACTGAATCTTTTCTTCTAATCTGATATGATGCTAAACAGCCAATGGTGGCAAATGCCAAATGGATAAAAAAACATTGCCATTTGTGCAGAAGTGGCAACTGGGCTAAATTTTGATTATCCCATGGACAATTTCAAAATAACTTGATCGAATAGGATAGAATACTTTAACAGCTGCCTTATTGCAGCGAAATGTTCCAATTCTTTACATATTCAAACAGCTGCAGATACTATAGTTTTTAATCCCACAATACACTAATTTAGAATGTTAGCATGCAAACACTTATATTTCTCTGTTTTTAATATCACTGATCAGCTTTATTGATAAATGCAATGTTTATAGCCATTTGCCAGTCAAATTTGCTAATAGATAGGCTTATCAGATAATCGAAACTTGTATGGCCAATTTTCCCAAAAGAGCAGCTAGTGGCATAACACTATGTAAGATTTTTCTAATTATTTATCAAAATCATATTTTTTGAACTGCTTTCCATTGAATTAGCTCTGTAATAAATATATTGCCATTGCAATAAATGAATATATTCACAGACATGCCTTTGAACAGCATAGAAGAATCATGCCAACAATTTTTAAAATAACAGAACAGCAGAAAATGCTTTTAAATACTTTGCGATGGTGATGAATCACTGGTTCCCTGTTGCAATAGACATCACCAGGTTCAAATAAGTTATTAATTAGAGTTGAAGATGGCTAGTTCTTAGCCAAAAACTTTTCTTGTGTTAAAATTAAACATAATAAAAGGTTTATTTGGACTGCTAACGAGTGCTGTTTTTAACTCTCTATAATTAAATACCTATACAAAGCAGTAGAGTTTCTCCTAACAATAGCAAAGCCATTTCAGAGCCTATCACAGACAAACATTGTAACCCTGTTATAACGAACACCTGTGTTTAACAAACTTTTGATGCAAATGGTTGGCCAGCCTATTTTCTCTACCATGTGTATAATGAACACTGCAATAGCAAACAATTCCTGTTTTATGAACTGATTTTATGACATAGCACATCATCCAACTTTGATATAAATGTTGCAAGCACACAAATTTGAATTCCTATTCTGTAACATTTGTAATGGTCTGCAACTTTTGAATTTTGTATTGGTTAGGACCATTATAATGACTATGGAGAGTATAAATAGCAGTAAGATTCATTATCAGTGCAACTGAAGTCAAGAGTTGATGGAATAAACTTGTTAAGTCTCCTATTGCTATCATCTCCTTTTTATTTTATTATACCAAGATTTATAATGTAAGTGTCAAGCTTTGTACCTTCAGGTGCCTGTGTGTGGAATTTGAATTTGTTTGAAGTTCAATATACTGTATTCTGTAGTGTGTTCAATAATTTAATGTAATGCAATGTCTAGTAAATGAAAAGTTCTAGACTCAGGAACAAAAATTAAAATACTAAAATGAAGTGATATTGAAAAAATTATTAAAAATGGAGATCGTGAGCACTTATGGAATTCCAGAATGTTCTCGGTCTACAATTTTAAAAGATAAGAAGAAAATTTGTGAACAGCAAACACATGGTATGAAAAACCATACAAAATGTATATGGAATGCTAATCATTGTGATGGTGATGAAGCATGGTTACAATAGGAACATGCACAACATATACTAATCTCTGAGTCTATATTACAACAAAAAGCACAGAATTTTACTTTTGAATTGAGTGTAGCAGACTAAAGATAGCAACAATTGGCTAGAATGATTCAAAACTTGCAATGGACTTGTTTTTAAAATAGTGTGTGG
Organism: Olivierus martensii; assembly: GCA_000484575.1. NCBI lineage: Eukaryota > Metazoa > Arthropoda > Arachnida > Scorpiones > Buthidae > Olivierus > Olivierus martensii. The sequence goes on along the minus strand of AYEL01026806.1, from coordinate 199,950 downwards.
TGAAAGTGCAAGTACTGATCCAAACACAGCAGATGGTTGGAAAATGATATGCTACCCAGACTTTGTGAAAGATAAGATATGCCCCATCTTCAATACTATTAAGACAGGCTTGTTTTACAAACTAACACCAAATGTAAAGGAGGGGGAAAAATCAAGAGTTACTGTTTTGCTGTCCTGCAATATGGATAGTAGTGAAAAACTTCAGTTCCTGATTGTTGGAAAGTCAAAAAATCCAAGATACTTTAGAGGATTACTACTAGTTCCTATTAACTACCAGTCTAACAACAGTGCATGAATGATAAATGAAATATTTAATTACTATTTCTTAAAAATTGAAAGAAAATTTGCACAACCAACATCAAACTGCAACATTTTGAAATTTGTAGATAATTGTCCATCCCATAAAAATGTTTCTGCATTAACCAACATTAAAGTTTTGTATTTAACAAAATGCCACCTCCAAGCTGCAACCACTACATCACGGGATCATCCACTTCTTTAAATGCTTTTACAGAAAACGTCTTGTTCTCGTGTGCTTATGTACATCCACAAATAAATGAACTACAAACCAATTGATCTCACAGGTGCAGTACAAATGATTCTTGGTGCACATAAAGACATTAAAGCCACTGCTGTACAAAATTGCCTTTTCCTTTTAGTTTAAAGTAAAAATTATCTGATAAAATTTATTATTATTATTATTATTGGAAAAAAAAATCTCCCATGAATAAATATTTTTCAAAGAAACAAATCTGTAATACTTTTTATATATATGATTTCATAAGATACTAAAAAAAAGAAATGTTCTCCAGAATCTGTTAAAAAAATTCATAAGAAAACATTCATATTATGTTGAGAATGACATGGATTTTGCATAGTTGTTTTTGAAAAATCTTCTGCATGCACAGAGATATTTCAGACAGTTTTCTTTTATTATTTTTTGTCAATTTTGAAATTTTATTACAAATTCATAGTTTAACAAAACGTATAGTTTGACATGATCCTGTTGTTATAAGATTAATAATGCTCCAAAGTATATGGTTAAATTTATTTGAAACTATAAAAAGTAATATAAAAGAAATTAATACAAACAGAGAATTATGGAATAATACAGTATTCTAATTCTAACATATTACATGATTTGAGAAATATTAAAGCTGAAAATGATATATTTTTAAAATCTCTTCTTTTATCTCTTTTGAAAATATGAATAAATTATTTAATGAGAAAGTTTGCATTAATCATCTCTCTTATTTAGATATCCTTTGATATATATTGCCAAGTTCTATGTTAGAAATTTTTTATCAATTACTAGACCAGCAATTTTCAACTAGTATGCTGAGAAGGTTTTGCAAAATGTGCCACAGAAGTTTGAAGAAGGTTAAAAAGAATTAAAAAATTGAGAGAAATATTAAGTAAATTTAATACTGTATATTTTTCATAAAATTCTGATAAGAATGAAAACAATAACATTTAATAAAATTATTTTAGTAAAATTCAAGAATTTATGATCGTTATTTTTAAAAACAACAAAATCATTAAAATTTTAAATAATAAACTTTTTAAACACAATTTTGATATTTGACTTTTTTTATGTATAAAATGCCTCCTAAAAAACTGGTAAGTCTTGACAATTTTAGCACTTTGTTCAGTGGGCCATGAATAAAAAATATAAAAATTGCTGTACTAGATTCAAAAACAATCATCAATATTTAAAATCATATTCTGATATTCTTGAAAAAGTTAAAAAAAATTTAACAACAATCAAGGATAAATTTTTAACTTCAAAAATATCAGAATATGATTTTAAATATTGATAATTGTTTTTGAATCTAGTACAGCAAAGATAAATTATATTTTATTATGAGAGACCTTTTTGTGGAAAAAATGATGTTAAAAATTAAGCTATCTGATCTTAGAAGATCGCTCCCTTAGTACTCTATTTGAGTGGAAGGGGGAATCAAAATTTAGCCACCAAGCTTACCATACAAAAGAAAAAAAAAAAGCATCAAAATTTAGCCACCAAGCTTACCATACAAAAGAAAAAAAAAAAATTCAAAATTTAGCCACCAAGCTTACCATACAAAAGAAAAAAAAAAAAAAAAAGATCTGAATTTATTTTAGCATCATTTTCCAACTGCTATTAGTGCTGAGATTGGACATTTTTGTATAGTTACCATAATTATTTATTAAAAATTTATTATTGTACATTATTTGCCTTTTGAAAGTTCACTTTAAATTAATTCTATTTTATAATTTTTAAGATATCTCTTTATATTAATTATTTTTATATACAGGAATACCCCAGAGTTATGTCACCTTTGGAAAAAAAAAAAAAAAAAAAAAGATCTTAGAAGATCTATTATAAAAATAAAATTACATTTAAAGTAATTTATTCATTTATTTTAATTGTTATGAGTTTTAATAATTCAACTCATATACTTTAAAAACAGTTGTACAAATTTATACTTACAGCTACAATGATGCTATTTAAAGAAGCCCAGGCACAAGTCAAATATGGCAGGAACTGTGTTTTAACAGTTGTCAACCTGAAATATACATTTAAGAAAATTTATTCTCAAATAATATATATCTCTAATTTGAGTTTATAATAAGTATATACAGATAGTCCTCAATTTATGACAATATTTAAGCCAAAGCAGACAAAAATGATTTGAACAAAAATGTTACTTAAAAAGATAAAAACATTGCAAATCAACTTTTCATGCAATAATTTTTTTTCAGTAATATGACTTTTATTAAAATGCAGTTATAAATTTTCACTATTTTTGAATATTCATAGAAGCATTATTTATATTATTTTTATTAGCATATTATTATTAAACAAACTTTTAATAATAATTATACATTTAGTAAAATATTTATAGTTTAAAAATTGATGTACATATTTGTTAACTATATTCTATGTTCTGCATTCTTTTTGAAATGTGACTGGAGAACAATTCTCACTTTAAAGTAGTTTTGATGAATTAAAGTTCATTTAGTATCTGTTTAACCTATTCAGTACTTTCGATGTGAACAGACATTAAGGAAGTGAAACAAAACACAATAAAAAAATTAAAAAAAATCAATCTTGATTTTATTAATCGAGCTTTTGCAAAATCAGTTTTTTGTGTGTATTCATTAAAAATATGCCCTCTTGATGGTAGCTGCTAAATTTTTTCAGTTGCTGAAATATTTTTAAATTGCATTAAATAAAATGGTTTATATTTGAATGGCTTGATAGAATTTGAATTTGTTATCCCATCCTATCAGCTTTATAATCTAATCTATCAAACTTAATCCAATTATAGGATTTGATCTTTCTGAAACTTTTAGAAAAATAACAAATTTTTCATAAAACAAATTATAAAATGCTGAAAATTAAAAAATATTGTAAATAATAGGAAAATATGGATTAATTCTGTTAAAACAAATTAAAATATATCTTAATTGTTCATTTTTTATTTCAATTTCTTTGAAATTTAGGAGAAAATTGCAAAAAATGTAAATATCCCAGGCCATTTAAAGGGGCATAGCACTTTTACTGCTTTATATCAGCCACTTGTCTTTTGAAAAATTACAGCCAAGCCTGCTTTGCACATCAATGAGAGATATTGGGTGCAGTGCTACAATAAAAATCTGTAGTCCAATTAGAGGAATGTAACATGTGCTATGGCTGTTTATGTTCTAAACACTTGTCTTTTGAAAAATTACAGCCAAGCCTGCTTTGCACATCAATGAGAGATATTGGATGCAGTGCTACAATAAAAATCTGCAGTCCAATTAGAGGAATGTAACATGTGCTATGGCTGTTACATGAGACCATTTTCATATGTTAGGATTTTTTGATATAAATAAAAAAATTTATAAAAAGTTCTCTGAAAAATTGTGTAAATAAAAGGAGTTAATAAAATATGTATTATTATTAAAAATGAACAATATTTCAATGGATTTATGTAATTTTTTTTACTAATTATATGATATAACTTCATTCAACAAAAGTTACATAATTCATGGTTTTTCTATAATTTCTGAAAATTTCAGCCTAATTACTTCATTCATGACTCACTTTATTCAGAGTACTTGTCCCTATCTAAAAATATCAACTATTTCATTGAATGGCTAAAATCTCATCTTAAAAAAGTCATGTTTTTGTTGTTTTCATACACACAAGTTGTGAAAAATAAAATTCCAAAAAATGCTTACATTATAGAAAGAGAGCATAAAAAAGGCAATAAATACTAAGTATTTCAAATGATTGTGATGAAAATTAAGTGAGATTTTACAATTTAAATTTTTTTGGATATTAATTAGATTTAATTAAAAAAAAAAGCTGGCATCCAAGAGGTTAAACTAGATTTTATGTATTTATATTTATGGATGTAGATAATATTCTTTAATTTTCTCTCTTTCATACTATAAATCTCTAATTATTGATTATATTTTTTCACTTTTAGTATCAATCTTTTTTAGATATATACCCAATTCTCAATTTATACAAATTATGCATCTCTCAGAGATTGCATATTTTTGAAAATTTTTGCATATTTTGAAAAAAAAATTTACCTCAAGCTTAATTTTAATTTAGATAGATTAATTTTAGATAAATAAAATAAATACTTACGCCATTCCTTTATTAGCATCAACAACAGAAATACTGCTATCATGACCAACCCAAGCAAGTTTATTGCCATCAGAGGAAAAACTGACACTATGTATCCATCCAGCTGTAATAAATTTGTTTATAATTAATTTTTAAAATAATGTTTTTTAATCTTTTAATAAATCTAATAAATATTTAAACTTTAAAATCTACCATTATTTATTTATTACAGCAATACATCTATTTCAAAATATAATTATTTCTTGAAATAAACATATCATCATCAATAATAATTATAAATTTAATTTTACATTTAATATTTTGAATATAATTAAACTCAGCAACAGTATAAGAATTTCTATATAGGGAAGCATAAGAATGATAATCTGGTTGGAAATAAAGAAGAGGAGATTTTATTAATAATATTTGGAAAATGTTTTAGAAGATAAGATTTACATGGAGATTAAAACCCAAATGAATCTAATCATCATGCCTTATTTTAACCCTTGAAATCTTAATGGAAATTTTAATGATTTGAATAATTTAGACTAATTTTAGCGTAATCTCGTAATTAGAATATTTATTTTTATTAAATCAATGAGTGGCGCCATCTGTTAATTAATTATTAAACTAGAATTTTTAATTAATTTATCTGAAGAAAAATCTGCCTCGGCCTGGAATCAAACTGGGGACCTTTGGACTACTGTTCCAACATTTTATTGCTAGACCACCAAGCGGATTGATTCTCCAGACAGTTATATTAATTTAATTTAGGATTGATTTTTTGATTTACTGACATCAGACTTTGCCGATAAATCTATTCCTGGCCGGGCTACATCTAGCCATGGGCCCTCAATGGTGCTAGCCAGGCAACACACAAACCGGCACAGTCATTAAGGCTTAAACTTTATACAATACAAACCTCAAGGGAACCTTTTAATCCAAATGAACCTAATTATTATGCCTTATTTTAACTCTTGAAATCTTAGTAAAAATTTTAATGATTTGAATAATTTAGACTAATTTTAGCGCCATCTCGTAAATAGAATATTTATTATTTTTATTAATGAGTGGCGCCATCTATTAATTAATTACTAAACTAGAATTTAATTAATTAATTTATCTGAAGAAAAATCTAATTAATTTATCTGGAATAATCTATTGGCAAAGTCCGATGTCGGTAATCAAAAAATCAATTCTAAATTAAATTAATATAACTGCCTGGAGAATCAATCCGCTCGGTGGTCTAACGGAAAGACATTGGAACCTCCAAAGGTCTCCGGTTCGATCCCGGGCCGAGCAATTTTTTCTTCAGATAAATTAATTAAAAATTCTAGTTTAATAATTAATAGATGGCGCCACTCATTGATTTAATAAAAATAATAAATATTCTAATTATGGGATGGCACTAAAATTAGTCTAAATCATTCAAATCATTAAAATTTCAAGGATTAAAATAAGGCATGATAATTAGATTCATTTGGATTAAAAGGTTCCCTTGAGGTTTTGTATTGTATAAAGTCTGAGATTAAAACCCTCAAATCACTGCTATGCCACTAATTAAACAATTAAATTAACTTATAATAGACTTTTAATCTATATCATCAATCATTCAAATAAGTTTCATGTGTCTTGTATTTTTATAAACTATATAATTTTTAATTATTTTACCAAACCAAGTAATTTTTATATTAAAAATAAGCAATTTCAGAAAGAACTAAAACTGCCTACTTTCTGAATTGTTATTTTTTGTTTTCAAATGATTAAAGTTCAAAAGATTAATATATACATATTTATCATCAAACTCATCTTCAATAGTATAATCTGTATGTTCAAAATCATAAAAATCTATTATATAATTTGGTAGTTGTATTGTCAATACTGTTTTAATATAGTTATGCATTTATTATTATTCAAAACTAAGTTTACCCTGATTAATAGCAGTTAAACTAATAACGACTGATTACTGAAACTAATTTTAAGCAAAACTATTGCTTAAAATCAGTTTCTTCCTGTGACATTAAACACATTAATATATGTTCAAATGAATTACCTTATTAGGAAAGTATAGAAAATTATATAAATATATATAAATACAAAAAATTAAACACAGCCAAATATCTTAAAGAATTATAAATAAATCAACGGCACTAATTTGCTAGATACAATATTCATTGACTTTGATAACATTTTTGGTTCATTTGCAAAATAAATATCTATTTTTATTTTAAATTTCAACTATTATTAAAAATATCTACAAATCAAATACAATAATTAAAATGAGTTATCCAATATGGTTCAAATTACAAAGTATTCAAGATAAATCTTTTAGCAGGGAATTAATTGTATTTGCCATTTTTCTAAAATATGTTTTGATTGTATAACAAATTTTTTTTTTCAAAACTCAATTCACAAATGATGGTAGTTAAATCATTTAGGATTGCAAACAGCTTTCTATATTAGGAATTACTATTATTTAGTGGCACTTGTCAGAATATCTAATGAAATTTTTATATATAAATATTTGGATTTATATTTCAGAATGTTTTTCTTCTTTTCTGAAAAATTCAAATCAGAACATTTCTATTTAAGTCAGATAAAGGATATAAGTATTGCTTTATTTTTATCTGACTTAACTAGAAACTTACTTAACTATCTATTTTACCTGACTTAACTATTTTTAACTGAATTAACTAGAAACATTCTTGTAAGATAGTGAAATTTTTAAATATAAAACCAAAATTTTAGTATTTATTATGTAAAAGTTAGAATTCTGCATTAAATGATTTGTTTAATTTCCAGAATTCCTACAATTTAATAAAAAATATTTTAAAAATAGGCTAATCAGGAAGTCATTTAATAAACTGAGATAGTTACCCTAAAATTAATTCAATGGTTCCTTGATATCTGATACAGATATGTTAAAAGTATAAGATACATATTCAATATTTTTAATAATTAAATTTAACACATTCAAAATGAGAATATTTTAACCACCAGTGTGTGATTTGAATTTAGAATTCACATAGCATTTCTGGTGATAAAAATAATTCATTTTAAATTTAATTATCTATGTAAATTTATAAATCATATACAGTCAATATTTTTCATTCACAATACAAATATTTATTTTCATCACAAAATTATTTGGATTTATGAAAAAATAGGCTAAAAGATCATATCTTGGAGATGCTTGACTGTATTTGGATTCAATTTTATTTTTGATAAATTATTACCCCCACCATTGGAGAATTCTGCCATTAAATTTCCTAGTGGCATCTTCGATCCCCATGGTGTTGCTTCAGGCTTGCTATCTACTTCTTTGATGTAAGCAGAGATCCTCCCAATAAATTTTTGTGTTATTGGCGTATGCATCAATAGCCAGTGATGTATCTAATCTGACCTTATATCCCTTTTGTGTTCATTCAGTCTCTGCTTCAAGGTTCTTGAGGTCGCTCCTATGTATGCCGAGTGTTGTCCCGTCTCAAAATTCTTGACCAGTATCTTGTAGACACCCGTTCTTTTGTATTCTCTTAGGGGATCTTTATCGTTCCACAATACGTTAAATACCATTGGTGGTCTTCTGCTCGTCAACCTCTTCTTCTGTTTTTTCGCTAAAGCTTTTACAAAATTATACTTACTCAGACTGCATGATATTGGTAAGTAGCCTTCAAAAACGTCTGTGGGAGTTTGCACACAAATTGTATTCACTCTTCCCATATTTTCTACGGCCATGCTTCTCTTTACCGAATTAAGTATATCCATTATAAAAGATTTTTTTATAGCCATGCTGCTCTCCTACTCTAACAATATAGTCTATCTCATCTCTAAGATCTTCCATTTTCTTACTATACAGTATGGCTCTTCGGAAAAAGGATCTGAATGCAGTTGTCTTAAATGAAACGGGGTCATCCGACCAATTGGGAATTAGAACCAGTTTATATGATGGCTTTCGGTATACTGACATTATGATACTCCTTTGTTCCACTACTATTTTTATATCCAGGTAATTAATCATATTCTCATTTTCTTGCTCCAATTTTAGTATAAGGCTATACTGTTCCACGCTGAATTCATCTGCCATTCTCTGTATGTTTGTGTTACTCGACCATACTTTTAGTATGTCATCCATGTACCTTATATAAAACTTCAATTCTGGTTGGAAAATACGTACTTTCTCTGGCTCTATGCTTCTTACCATTAACTCAGCAATTACTCCTGCGATTGGGCTACCTATTGGTACTCCCCTTGTTTGCTGGTATATATTGCCCTTAAACACAAAATAAGAATTATAACATATTGTATGCACTATGTCTCTAAGTAGTTGGGCACAGAGATTGGATTCTGATACATTTTCAAGAAGGAATCTATAGAAGAGTAGGCACGTGGGTTCGAGATATAGGGATGGATACAGATTCTCGAAATCATACTTTACAAAGGTGTCATTCTCATCATATTCTATACTGGTAACTCTTTCCAATACCTTCGTTGTATCATTGGATGTTAGATCTGTGTCTCCTAGCACGTTCATGCACCATTTCGCTAATATTTTTTCTAGGTAGTAAGTTGGTGCCTTCCTCTTTTCAACAATTGGTCTTATTGCTATTGGGTCTTTGTGTGTCTTGATAAATCCAAATAGCCTTGGGCAAACTGGTGCTGTTACTCTCTCTACTTTCCAGATTTTTGGGAACTTCTCATTATTCACTATTTTGACCTTTGTCACTATCTTCAAAGTCGGATCTTCCGCTAATGGTCTAGGGTTTGTTTTACAAATATAGTCCTCTAGGAATCTATCACACTCATTCCTACGCATTAAGGCCATTTTTTTAGTTTTATCTTCTCTTGTTAAAACTAGATTTTCGTCACGCAGCCATTTAACTGTTTTATTTACCCATTGTCTATCTTCGTTACTTAATTCCTCAGCCATTCTTTTATTATAATTTATGTTTTTTTTGTTTTTTGTTGTTTTTTGAGTTTATATATGTATTATGTGAAATTCCTCCGTTGCTTGTGTATAAATGTGGTACTAATACGACAAAAAAACGGTAAAAAATCTTATGTAATCATAGTAACCTTTTATTTACTATTTAAGATGATATATGTTTGAATTATTTGGAACTCTGAATTGTTTTTCAAAGCCGTTAAATGTATTTGAAAATTTATAACTGAAATTAAGAACCTGATGATGGCAATACAAAGCCGAAAACATTTGTTCGCTAATAAATTGCTTTATTGGAATACATCCCTACTGCATTAAAGTGCTTGTATTACTTAGCATCTAGAAAAGAGTAAAAGCAGGTAGTTTATGAAAGTTAATAACTCATTCTCAAATTGCCCCCTGAAAAATCAAATTGCCTCTTGTGGGGCGTGCACCCCACATTGGGAAACACTGGGCTAGGGTGTAAAAGCCCAGCCATAATAGTAAATCTAAACTATTATTCTTCGTTTATTAGCCTTTTCATGATTTAATTTTGCCTCCACATGGGGCCCGATTGGGTGTAAATGATCCAATCGGCTTAGATCTGGCACTGACCTTTAGTATGGCTCTATAACATGAAAGTCAATAGTTAATATGGAGCAAATATCTACTTGATTAAAACAAATAATATACAGGTATCCCTCCTATAACACAGTAGATAGGTTCCTAAAAAACATTGTGTTGTATGAAACTATGTTATATGAGACTTGGAGCCATATAAAAAGGAGAGTTATGTTCTAAAACCAATTAAAAACAAATAACTTTCTTTAATTTCACTTAGGAAACTTAACTTTTATTAAGAATATTAATAACACAAAATATAAAGGAGGAAAAAATATATACATAAGACCCTAAAACACAATATATGTAAAACAAAAAAAAAAAGAATACAGCTTATATAACATTCATTTTATAATTATATCTTCCTTACCACTGTTTTGTTAAAACAAGAACGTTTTTTTCTTTAACAATATCAACTTCACTTTCTGATCTTTTTTATGCATTTAAAATTTGTGTGTCATTTGCTCTCTTTACAAAATCTGTAATCTAACTCACTACAACCTGCTAGAAAACAATCATTCCTTAACATATACCTAAAAAATTTTATGAATAAAAAAGTTTTTCTTCTCTTTCAAATTTCTCTATTGAAAAATAAAAACTTATTTTTTATCCAATAACTGAAATTTGGAAACACAAAATACTCAATTTTTGCCAATTAAATCAATTTCAAATCGAAATTGAAAATAGACTGCATATCGTCCCTCTCATAGCCAACTAGCAAAATTGCATTTATGGCTAATTTTAGCAAAATATTTCCCAATGATTGCATTTTATGTGTGTATTATATATCCCTAGTATAGATTAACAAAAATTAATGAAAATGTTTTCTGTTATAAATGAGTAAACATAATTTTTTAAATATGTTAAGTAAAAACTGTGTTGTAGAAGTACCGTGTTTCCTCAATTTTCAAATCATGTTACAGGAAATTGTGTTATAGAAGAGATACCTGTATTTGTAATTTGTTTATTTATTGTAAAAAGTAGTATGCATAATATATGAAATAAATGCATGTGAAATATATAATAAACAATTTTTGAAACCATTGTTAAGATTACTCAAAAAAATGATGATCCAGAAAGAAACTGATTGTGGCTCTCAAATATTAGAGATTTTCCTATATGACTCATAGTGACATGAAGCTTGGCCACCCCTGTTAAATAAACAAACCCAAGGAATTATTTATTATAGGCAGACCTATGGTCAACATAGTGGTGGAAATCCTCTTAAGGAATATTGAAATTAATATTAAATAAAATGACTCTATTAAGCATTATCTCACTATGTGGATGATATTTACATTGTATGAGTGGGTAATGATAGGTTTCTAGAATTGATCATAATGCATGCTTGGTTTTAAGCCTCAAACAAAAAATTAGAAGAGCTGTGCATTTTCTGTATATCTGGATAGAAATAATACAAGGGCAATATAGAACAAAAGTATACAGAAAATCTACTTATCCTCTGTGCTTATTCCAGCCTGATTGAGAGATCCTCTTAAAAATAAGAAATCTACCTTTCAGTTTTTTTTTCAAAATGCTCCATTTACACTGTACATCTGTTGAGGTTAAACAAGAAGAATATTCCATTATCATTTGTTGGGGTGAAATATATAGATACTCTTTGAATTTTATTCACTCAGTATATGATAACCTGCTTAACTCTATTGTGAGAATCAGTCTGAACTGCCCACATAGAGACTTTTGCCCTCTCACTAGATAAACAGAGGATAAAATAGACAGAAAAAAGGGAGATCACCTTTCAACAATAGGCAATTAATTTATGATATTGAAAACAAAGTAAGAAGAGAATGAGAATGTTTAGAGAGAGAATAGAGTTGAATTAATCAGTTTCTGGGATCTGTGAAGAAAAGTAGTGTGTCTGTGTGCAGAAGGAAATAAGAAGAAAAAAATCAAAAAGAAGAACTAATCCTGAAGATCAAAGACATTGAAAGGGAAAAACATTTCATTATTAGAATAAAAGGGTCATTTATTCAGATTCAAGGTATTTATCTTGCAACTAAAAGGAGCTCAATTTGTAAAAAAAAATTTGTTATTGTAAAGATTCTCTCTCACTCATGGATGACCACAATCTGTAGTAATAAATTTATTTTATAGTTTAACAACTGTAGTTGTCTAGAATCATTTTGCATTGGGTAGATTGACATTTCTCATCCTTACTCACAATAAACACCACATATTGTGATCAAGTCAGACTTGTAGTCCTGAGATTCCACATTATCAATCTGATAAATCTTATTAATCATCCTCTAGAGCAGTGGTTCTCAACCACTGTGCCGCGGCACACTAGTGTGCTGCCAAATCTTTGATGGTGTACTGCAAAAAATTAAGAATTAATCGTATGTATGTAATTGTATGAATCGTATATATGTATAGTGAAACGTGGTTGGCTGGATATCCCTTTTGCAGTCTAACACTGTACCGATTCCTATAAATAGGGTATCATTAGAAAAATCTAACCCTCGAATTTCTGCGACAGCCAAAATTTTTGTCGTTATTCATAATTTAAAAATTAAGGAATAAAAATTAAATTAAAATTATATTTTCTCTAAAAAAGTCAAAATCCAAAGGTGGCATATAACTTAATAAGGGCTGCAAAATTAAATTATAGTTTCTGTAAAAAGACAAAATCCAAAGATGGCGCTATAACTTATTAAGGACTGCCATTTAATGATCCCATTTATGAGCATGTCTGTAATCTGAATGTAATAAATAAGAATAAATACAATAATCTGTTAACAAAAATTCGTTGTTAAATCTAAATTATTATTTAAAATATTTAGGTGTGCTGCCAAATTTTAAAATATTAAAAAGTGTTTGTCAACAGAAAAAAGGTTGAGAACCACTGCTCTAGAGCAATGGTTCTCAACCTTTTTTCTGTTGAGGAATACATTTTAACATTTAAAATTTGGTGGCCCAACTAAATATTTTAAATAATAATTTAGATTTAACAACAAATTTTTATTAACAATTAAATAATAATTTAGATTTAATAACAAACTTTTATTAACAGATTATTGTATTTATTCTTATTTATTACATTCAGATTACAGACATGCTCATAAATGGGATCATTAAATGGCAGTCCTTAATAAGTTATAGCGCCATCTTTGGATTTTGTCTTTTTACAGAAACTATAATTTAATTTTTATTCTTTAATTTTTAAATTATGAATAACAACAAAAAATTTTGCTTCTCAGAAATTTGAGGGTTAGATTTTTCTAATGATACCCTACTTATAAGGAATCGGTACAGTGTTAGACTGCAAAAGGGATATCCAGCCAACCACATTTCATATTGATATACATGATTCATACAATTACATACAATTCATTCTTAATTTTTTGCAGCACACTAGTTCAGAACCACTGCTCTAGAGTAAGAGACAATCTCAGCTAAAGAACTGCTAGTTACTTTGAATGTCTATGATGTTGATATTTACATTGGATCAGCTAAAACACTTAATGTAAAGTTGGTCAATACTAGATTCCTAATAGTGTTTAGTAAGTTAAGAAACAGCAAAGAGTATACATAAAAGAAAAAAAGCACAAGAGTATATACAATCCAATTTTCAGTCCAATACAATTACAAAAATTCATAATAATGACTTTGATCATCCTGAAGAATACATAGGATTCATTGAGAGAACTTTAGAGGACTGTCTAATTGAATATAAGAATGATATACTCCAAGGAAGGACTAGTACTCTCCTATTTAAATATTTTTGGGAATATGATCTTGACATCAAATGGGATGCTGCACAAGAATATTAGAAGAAGGTTTAATAAAGGATTCTATGGAAATAGAAAGGAGGAGCCGCTTTGAAAAACATCATAAACAAAGAATCAAAGTATTAATTTTCCAAAAGCCTAGTTGTATACTCTATGTAAAAATACATAAACATTGTCAATGCAGATCTTTCTATGTTTAAAAAAATGTTTGTAATACTATTATTATGGAGGAACTTCCACTTGAAAACAAGAAACTATAATGCAAAACTAGCACTAATTTAAAGTGGAAAAAGACAAACAAATCACTGTAGCGCTTTCGACTTTATTAAGTCATCCTCAGCTTACAAAACAAAGATACAAGGTTTTAGAACATAAGAACATGTTCCAAAACCTTGTATCTTTGTTTTATAAGCTGAGGATGACTTAATAAAGTCAAAAGCGCTACAGTGATTTGTTTGACTTTTTCCACTTTAAATTAGTGCTAGTTTTGCGTTATAGTTTCTAATTTTGGTAATATTGTAGTTTTGTCTTTGTTTCATTTATTCATTATTATTCATTAAAAATAATGTTAGCATAGGAGGTTTAACGTTCTTTAAATTATTATAGATTGTATTGAGTCTATTAAAAGGTAGGATTAAATTCTTTTCTTTTAGGGCTTTCTTTAAAGGTTGGATGGCATATGTAAACAGCACAGAGTGTAAAAGAGTTCCATTATTTTGTTGGGTAGGTTCATTTTGTAGACCATGAGAAGCATTAGGTGTATTATTTTAAAGATGGGGTATAACCATGCTTGATGACTTGGTCTACAATCCATTTAAATTCATTGTCCTTACTTTGTGTATGACTATAGTGAGTTGTCATTCATTTTAATAAAAAATAGAAAGCTGCTAATTTATAATTGAAAGGGTCGGGAAACTATTTTCGAATAAAAATGGAGACATGTGTGTTTCCTATACACCTTAGTAGATATTACATTATTATAAATCATAATATCAACGTCTAAAAAATGTACATTAACAATCGACTGTTGATCTAAACATATATGTAAACCTAATGCTCCATTGTTAAATCATTGTAGATGAGTTTCAGTTATCTTAGTTTTATCAAAAACCATAAAGACATTGTCTACATACCTTAAGAATAACTTATTATTCTTCTTATTAACTTAATTATTTTGTAATGAAAAGAAGATGGATTGCTCTTTATATCTAATCACGAACTCAGCCATGACACCTGCCATCACTCCCCAATTGGTACTCCAACTCATTGCCTATAAAACTTATTATCGTATTTGAAAAAGGAATTATACGCTATTGCAGGTGTCTCTTAACAATTGCAGCAGAATCCCCATTTCGTGCAAATTTTCAAGGAGAAATCTATATAATATAAGACATGCTGGAGGTATATTTATGGACAGGTACAATTGAGAATAATCTGCAGCTGCTGTCATATCATTATTCTGGAAGTTGTATGATTTAAGTTTCTGTAAAAAATCTACCGATGAATTTATTGCATACGGGTAGTCATTTAACTTACATTTAATGAGTTTCTTCTCGAAGGGCGTAAGTGGAGAATGCATTTTATCTACCATTGATCTTGCAGTAACAGATGTTATCTTATAAGAAGCAGAAAGTATATCAGATACCATTAGTAAACATAGACAAGCAGAAGAAAGAAATATACATAGGAGCCACGTCCAGAAATCTGAAAGATAGGCTTAACGAACACAGAGCAGATATAAAAAAAGGGCTCCAGAGTACAGCGCTAGCCAGACGTGCTTATGAGCACCACATCAAAATAGAGTGGGAGAATTTAAAAATTATTCAGAAAGTTAGGGATGTAAGAGAATTACATACGACTGAGGAAATAAGAATTCTAAGAGGAACAAAGGAGGGAAATGTAATAAACGAAAGGCAATCATAATTACGATTCGTATAGATTCCGATACTTTTTCTCAAAATCGAGTAAACTGCATAAAATATCCAACAAGCACTTCCAGAAAGTACTAAAATTGTCTACTTTCGGCAGATATACTGAATTTTATACTTTTGTACCAAAAGTTTGTTTTTACAGAACGATGATTAGACAAATGAATTTATAGGAATATTCTTAATATATCGTATTATATCCAGGTTTCTCAACTTAAAATTTAGGATAAGACGACGTTATTCTTCTGCCATAATCATGTTTTTTCTATATTGTTTCTGACGAGTGGGTTCAAATCTTAACTGGATTCATATGAACCGGGACGGAGGACGCGTAAGAAAATGATCAGGAAAAAAGAGTGATTAACTTCATCGCACAATCTGAAGAAAAATAGATTACTGGTATTTTTTTTTTTTTTTTTTGATTGCATATAGAAATCATTTCAGTTACTTTTCTTTGTCTTGTCACATTGACTGTTTTTATGACAAATTTCAGGGCATTTAATGTACATGTACATTAAATGCCCTGAAATTTGTCATTGCTTGTTGTGTCATTTTATAGATGCTTTTAAGATTATTATTCTTTATACTTGTTTATCCATATTGAAAGATTTTGTTATGTATAATCTGCTTTTAACAATCTTACTATTACAAAAAATTTTTTTGAATATTTAAGATAAATCCATAAAGTCAGCAATATTTGTTTATATACTTCTCCTAAATAATTAACAACATAAACAAATGAGCAAATTAAACAAACAATATAAAAAAAAGTTGTAAAAAACTGAATAATAAAAATTCAAATATTAATTATAGATAGCATTCAGAATGCTTTAGAATGTTACTGTATCAGATTGTAACAAAAATAAACTATTATGTTTTTGCCATAAATTTTGCATGTAATAATAATCTGATAATAGTAAGTGGCAGTAATTATGGTATTTTAAAGTTAATAATATATCTAAATATAAACTTTTTAAAAGCTCAGCACTAATGAGCAGCCCAAAAGCTATCTTTTTATTGAAGATAAATTTTATTGAGTAACGTTTTTGGCAATTTATACGCCCTCATCAAAAAAAAAAAAAAAAAAAGAAGACAATAGTTAATTAATAATATTGGAAATTTTGTCTTCAAATTGCATAGTAATATTTTAATACTATGAATCTAGAATTTGTCTAAGTGGCCTTATTTCTTCCAATAGTGAATTGGATTTTGAACTTTTTAAATATAAAAAATAATTATTTCAATGAATGTCATTGTTCTAACACTAATACTTGAAAGATGGAATTGACTTACGTGATTTCAAATTTTTAGATTTTCAAATTCAGATCAGAGGATTTATATACAAGTATATATATGATGATGATAAAAATTTATTATAAAGAATTTCAAAACATCTGAATGTTTATTCAGATACTTTTCAGTTTCAATATATAAAACTTATAACAGCAAATTGATAAATTATAATTTATATTTAAACTTTTTACCTTGTTTTGAAATCTGTTGAACCACTTGCAAGTAAAACATTATTTGGATGCCAATCAATACTGTAAAATATGAATATGTTAGCATTCCATTTATCTAATGAAAGTTTTTATGTATTATTTATTAAATATATTATTTTTAATAAATGCAAATAATTTAAAAATTATAATTATTTTATATTTTTAGATAAACATAAACAACCAAGCCAAAATTAAAGAAGAAAGATTGCATAAGGCACAAACTCTATTAAATCACAAGCATCTAACATGATAGCATGACTAAATGCAGTAAAATCTGCTAATAAAGATTTGGTAATTTACAATCAGCAATTAATAATAAATTAGTAGATTAATATATCAATGAATTGATATTATGTTAGATACTATACCATTTATGATATTTGTATTTTGATTGATTTTGTTAAAAATTCAAAGCACAAGTATTAGATAAAAGTTAAGGTTTTATGTATAATTAAGAATATTAGATAATAAACATATTATAAAAATTCCATAAATATCATTGTACCTAACACTAAAACTTAACACCATATTATTATAATAATAGTCAATTTTTATTCAGAAGAATTTTGCATGTGAGAGCTTTTTAAAGAACTATACCTTCATTCATATGGGAGATTAAATGTATAAAAAAATTCAACTTTAAAAAGTTCAAACTTTCATATACTTTGAATTTTATAGTAATAGCGAAACTGTTATAGCAACTGTCATGGAACTGAGAAAAACAACTCCATGCACATTTTTCCCTGGAAAAGACCTAAAACATAGTCATCCAATCTTTTCCAGTATCTCCAAGTAACTTTCTTGCAAATAATCACTTAAGTGCAGCCCAATGAAGGCCCAGCACATATCAGGACAAATAAAGATAATTTGCTATTGTTCAATTTTTTTTTGTTCAGACATTTTATGTTTTAATTCTTAATGGTACACATTATCAAAACTTTATTTATACATCAAGATAAAATAAACTAATGTTCACTAATTTTAATGTATAGAAAGAAGTGTAAAAATTTGAATAGAAGATAACTGAATAATATTAACATGACACTGTATTTTCATCTGATATGTATAAAATTATTAAAATGCTTTTATAAACAACAATGAAAATTTAAATTTTCAATTTTAATGGCTTAACATATTATGATTTATACATTTTTGTAAGACAAAAATGTATAAATCAGTAATAACAGTAATAAAGATATAAAGATTTTATTTTAATTTATAAAATAGTTTATATCCTTCATTAATGAGCCAAATTATGAATAAAAAATTTATGAAAAATCATTCCTAATAAATTAATGAAATGCAAGAAAAATTATTTATTTTAAAATAATTTAGCAAAAATGATTAATTACCTGGTAACTGTTGATCGTATTGGTTTTTTAATATGTTTGCTAAGCCACCAATCATTTTCTTCTTCAAAGTAACATATAGATATAAGACGAGCACCACTGCCAACAGCAAATTTATTTTCTGTAATAAATATATATATATTATAGCAATATTCATGATATAAAAATAAATTTATTAGAATTTAATATATGAAATATGATATTTCAAATGAGTGATCAAAGTAAAACTTAAAGTCTAAAGTATTTTTCAACTAAAATAAGCAGCTGAAAAAGATTTTTCCCCATACTTAAAGATATTAAATTATTTCAAAATGCTTTTTTTGAATTGCAATAACATTACATTCAGAAAATTTACTTTTTGAATTTTCTTAAATTAATAAAAAGGAAATTATAAAATTTTTAAAATAAAAATGTTACATTTTCACAATATTTATATCAATGTACAAATTTCTGAATAATGTATCCATACAGAAATGCAGGGTCAATATAAGTTATAAAAATTTTTAAATTTATATACTGCACTGTGATTACCATTCTTTTCAGCAAAAGCAATATCTGATACTAAGGTTGTAGACATCTGCCACTTTATAATAGTAAGAGACAAAACAGAATTACATAGAAAGTCACTATTACAATTAAAGGAATGACTCCTTTAATTGTAATAGTGACTCCTATCAACTAATTTACTTCAGTTTACAATCTAAAGTTTCAAATAACTGTTATATATAGAATTAAAACAATTCTTTAGACTGGTTATTTACCTTCATATAAGGTTACAAAAACTGTTAGGAAACTATAAAAAAATTCTTGATTTGTTGAAATCACTTTCAGCATTGTTGGGTTAGAAAGTGGAAAGTGGAGTGGATTACTAAATGATTACACTATAAAATCAAACACACATCATACACATAATTAGGTTAATAAGGATTGTGTGAATTGGTACAAAAACATGTAAGAAAGAGTTGTTATTAACTGTAACAAAAGCAAAGAAATTAAATAAAAAATACTAGTATGATGATAAAAAAAAACAAATTAATATTAAAATTAATAACAAATAATAACAAAATAAAAAAGGGGGCATAGCTATGGATAATATCTAATGAGCATATGTATTTGTATAAAATTAGCACAATAATATAGCAATTAAACAACTATAGGAAAGAATGCACTGTAACAAATGTGTTATGGCTTAGCCAAATTGCCAGCCTAGAAAATTGATGAAAATATATGGTACCATTCACACAATGAATAATAATAATAATAATAATAATAATAATAACAACAACAAAGACAATAAGAATGCAGATAATGTCTAATGGTAAGAGCACCATTAAAAGTAAACTGTAAATGCTTGCACTCTTACTTGAAAGTAGCTGTGTTTTGTCACCCTTGCACAATACATTTGTACTGTGTGTGTATAACTAAATGGTAGTGAATTATCAATAATTTAAAGTCCAAAAGCCAGGAATTGGAGAAAATCATGAAATCATTCTGGTTAATAATGTGTGTGGTTTTAACATTCTTTGCAATGTTAAGAGAATCTGCAATTGGTCCTATGCATTCTCTCCTACTATTTGGAATTATTTTGGCTCTAGCCAATCTACTCAGTGTTGTTCCAATGCATTTTAAGAATCAAGAATTTGATAGATCTTTAATGCTTTTTATAACCTTACATGAATATAAATAAACAACCTGAAGTATTGTCTCAGTTCTCTATGTAATGGTTACTTGAAACTTTTGATTGTAAGTTGAAGTTAGTTTGACAGTGATTGAAAATGTATCTTTAATTGTAATAAAATAACAATTTAAAATGATGCAATACAGTTATTTCTTTTACCCATTACACTGATTAATGGAAAGTATTTCAGATAATATAATACAAATAAAAATTCAGTTTATACTCAGTGCATTTTTTGTTGCATTAGATATCCTATGCATACTTTTAAATAATTTTTCAGAATTATTAGCAATTATACAATAAAAAGGGTAATATTAATTAATATTTCACTCCCCATTAATTTTTATATTAAAAATTTTTGAAAAAATATATGGCAAGATTTTATCGAACAAAAACAGATGGTCTTACTAAACTACAGTAACAGCTTCAGAAGGGATAAAATTAATCTGCAAAGCAATTATAATTATAGCCAATCATAAATAAACAATCAAGAGTATTAAATTACTGCCATAATTATTTAGGCATAGACAGAAATTAATACAGCAATACAATTATGTTGCTGCAATATCAAAGTGTCAATATAAATAATACAAAATTTATAAACAAATAATTGCATTATCAAAATGTTTTATGCAAATAATGATGACATTTTGTAGGAAATTCAAACAAGTTGGCAGAAATATTTTTGATCAAGTTAGCATTTGATCATATATCATGCATATAAAGATGGTTGCTTCCATTGTTAATGATGCTTCCAATTGTTAAATCAAATAAAAGTGAAATAGTAATATTGAATGCTAAATAATAATTAAACTGGATATAAAATAGATATAAAATGATGTAATGCTTTGTAAAGCAGTTGGGAAATATTTGACTTTCAGAAATTAGGCTTAGATATCCAAATCAAGATTTAGTCTGGAACTGTAAGCCTTTATAATATAATTCCCATAATTCATTTAAGTACTTTCACTTAATGAACAGGTTTTCCAATTCTAATTAGTATGTTATAACAGACTACACCTATATATTGTATAATTTTAAATTTGAACACAAATCTACTGATCTATTCCATATTCACATATTTAATCAAATTTCAAAAATTCCATCATTAACATAAAGTACTTACCTTGCGGAGACCATCTAACACATGTGGCAGCACGATTGATACGTAAAAGTACTAACATTGGTTTCCATTTTCCATTTACTTGGGTCCAGACATAAGCATTTCGGTCCTAAAATCAAATTTAAATTAGAAGTAATAATTTGTAAATCATTCCATTACTTTTATTATTTGTTTTGATAGGAATTATATCAATACTTAAGTAATTTTTAAACACAAATATTCAATGCAAAAATCAAATTATTTTAAATTTATCCCACAATTTGCATAGTTTCATTATTGCACTTTCAGATATTTATCACTAAAGTAATAATAGTAATGTAGCAGGATTCATTACTGCATTGATTTTTGGTTTTATCAAAAAATAAGTTTTCTTTTTAAATAAAATACTTTTTGCTAACACAGATTCACAGAGAAACATATATAACACAGAGAAATATATAAAGATAAAAATATTATCTACATGTATTTACTGCTGCATCTTA
Organism: Olivierus martensii; assembly: GCA_000484575.1. Taxonomy (NCBI): domain Eukaryota; kingdom Metazoa; phylum Arthropoda; class Arachnida; order Scorpiones; family Buthidae; genus Olivierus; species Olivierus martensii. The sequence continues at coordinate 177,994 of AYEL01026806.1, read as the reverse complement.
CTCTGCCAAACTGATTAAAATGAGTATGTTTTTTTTTCAGATTATTTGAATAAAATAAATTATTAATTTAGAGAATACTCCTCTATCAGTAATCTTAAATTAGCTGTTCAATCAGTAACTTATAATGATTGTAAAATGTAAAATAATTTAATCATTAAAACATATTACATTGTTTAAACATCAAAAGCAAATCATTAATCTTTTAAAGGCAGTAAGGATTAAGCATAGATTATTATTATATACATGGTTTACTGTGACTGATAATCTATTTTTATACATTTCAAAATTTAAAATTTATAATACAGATTTTAATTTGAAGCAGAATTTAAATTTCATAGAAATTTTTTATCTTTAACTCCTTGAAAAATTTTAGTGAAAAACAATACTTTGCTAAGTAAACAATTTTAAATAAATTTTTCCAAAAAGTGTAAAATAGCATTACATTGTTATTATTATTATTATAGCAAAAAATACATAAAAAGCAACAAATTTAAATTATAAATCTAGCTGTATCATTAATATTAATTTCATAGGCATTTGTGAAAATTTTTTAATTATTGAAAAAAAAAAAAAAAAAAAAATTTAAAATAATAATATTAATATTTTTTAATTAATAAAATTAATAAAAAAAAAAAAAACATTTTCCAATTTAATTTTTGATACATTTTTTCATATGTATAAGAATGGAACTTCCATTATTTCATATTAACCATATTTCATATCACATAGATTTGAATTGTGGTTTTTATTTCTAAAATGCAACTCACATGAAAATTAAGGATGATTGTTTATTACTTTTAATAAAAAAAATATTTCTAAAGAACTCATTTTACTAAGCTTGAAATGAAATAATGATTATATAATTGAAACAATATCAAATGAACAATATTAAAATAGAAAATTTTGATTTTCCAATAACTTAGAGAGAAAAATTAAGATAACACTCATATCTTTGGTAGTACAAGACTTATATAAATCTTAATGTGAAGTTGAAAGGATATTAAAAAGCATTGAAAATATTATTGAATAAATTTTGTTACTGCAAAAGAGTATGTATTATTTTAATGTACACATAATTGCAAAAGTTTGTGCTGTTTATTCTAATTTCAGAAAAAAAAAAAAAAAATTTAATTCATTTTAATTTTTTAATTTAAAATCTGATTTAATTCAATAGCAATGTCAATTTTAAAAAATTCCTAGAACTGATGACAAAAAATTACTCTTTCTCAGATCAAATCATCAAATTTTTCAATATTTCAATTGCTGAATTGTACATTATTATATATACTTAGAGCAAGCTATTCAAATATTAATTTCATACAATTTCAATAAAATTAAATTCACTTTCTGACAATTGAAAAATAAATGTAGCCTTGTTAAATTTTAGATAGTCGTATTCATTTTCTAATTTGCTTTTCACAGAAAAATGTTTTATTAGAAAATTATCTGCAATTTAAGAATTTATTTCTGTAGCTTTTTGGTTATTTGATATCTTTTTGTTTAATATTTACACGTATAACAAAATTATCAATGTGATTATAATCATTTAAAATTTATATATCCATATAATTAAGATCATATAATTTAACTACCAATCATTATCAAGAAATTTAATATCAAGTTAATGATCTTAACTTACTGCAGAACAAGTCACAATTCGATTAGTATTTGGTGCCCAATCAATACTTGTTACCCGTAAATCATGTTGTGTTAGGACATCAATACGTGACCATTTATCACTCTCCTGTTGGTATATATGAACTTCATTACTATTTGGAGAAAGAGCCAGTTCTACAAAGAAAAATAAATGAAAAGTAAATATCTCCATGTTCTATCTAAATGTATAGATCAATTATTTAACAACTTACGTGTTCTATTTTGGTTCCAAGCATGACATGTTATAGGATCTACTCCAAAACTATGAATTTCCATTTTTTGTTTTATGGACAATATATTTTATGTCACCGGAATCTTTATTCTAAATATATAAATTATTACATAAAATTAAAATAATATCTTTTTTAAATTATCTTAAATAACAATTTTTGCCATAATGAATTAATAATTGTTTTTACTAAGTTAAATCAATTAAATAATCACAAAACAAGCACTTTTAGCAGAGAAGAATACTTTAATAAGGCTAAACAAACATTTTTGGCATGTAACCATCTTCAGGTTATAAATAGAACAGAATATCATAGTAAAAATTTTAAAATTTAAACAAAATAGAATAATATTAAGGTATACACTATAGAGAAGAACTTACTCCCCACTTCTAATAAAATGTAGTTTACTCTTACACCATATTTCTTCCATCAATATTATTTTATTGTAGTAATGATTATTTTTTATATTTATTTTTATTTGTAACCATAATAACTTAATACCATTCTATTTTGTTTAAATTTTTCGCTATGATATTCTATTATATTTATAACATGAAGATGGCTACAAACCAAAAACATTTGCTTAGCCTTATTAAGGTATTTTTCACTGCTAAAAGTACTTGTTTTGTGATTTAATAATAATTTTTGCTTCTAAAGCTAAGAAAAAAATCATTAATTTTATTATTCTTTTGAATGTGTGTATATAACAAAATATACAATAAACAATTTTACATTTATACACACAACCAACACACATTTATAGTAATACCTGGATTACTCAGATAGTTTGGACACACTATCTCCACACAATAATAAAATATTGAAACTTCATATTTTATTTAGTTAAATTACTAGAGGGAGATAATTTTTTTTTAATATTTTTAAAGCATATAATTTTGGAATAATAAAATTTAAAAACAAAAATTTTTTAGAATCAGCATTTAAATTATTTCATGTGCCATTATCATAAGAAAAAAAATTTAAAACTAATGTCCTAAAATAATTATTTTAAATACTTTTAATTACTTTTTATTTTAATTACTGCTGAAAATTTTTATAAGATATTGCTCAAAATTCTGTTTAAAGATAACTTTTCTGGTTCACTTTGAACATTGGATCCAACTGAAAATGAAACAAATGTTACCAGTGATGCAAAATCTAAAAAATACACAATAATTAGGTTTATTTGGATACACAATTTATAATAAAAGTCTGAAAAATTAAAATGACTAATTTTATATGATTTATCATGACTAGAGTTGCTGAAACTGAAGTATTTTTAAAAACTTGAGCTGACAAACTCATACTAAAGCTTGGGAAAGTTGAAGTATCTGAGCTTTTTTGATAAATATAAATTAATTCATTATTAATTCATAAACAACTATTTTAGCTAACTGCTAATAACAGCATTAAGAACAGAATATCAGTATTCTGTTCTTAACGCTGAAGATGATTGTATAGCAACAGAGAACATTTTGTTAAAATTTTAGTTATTATTTTTTAACTGCTGTTTAGTGCTATTATTTTAAAAATTATTAATTCATTATACTTAAAAATCCACTAATCACTGGCCAATTTAATTATGACTTTAATGACTAGTTTGTGCTTTATTTTTATTTGGTGATACACAAATCATCTTAATCAAACTGCACCAAATACAATGTTTATAAAAAAAAATAAAAATAGTGTATAATAGACATTTATCGAAAGCAAAAAAGTCTAATATATAGTACACAATATTCATAAAGTTTAAAGGGTAATTGATAAAAATCAAACAAAATAACTAATTTCATTAAAAACATAAAAAGTTAATTCATAAAAATAGTATAAAAACTCATAATTCATGTAAAAAACTATGCCTAAAATACCATTATCTAATAAGAAAGATTATAATTATTAAAATTCTTTTCAAATAAAGTTTTAAAATGATAAAAAAACAGACTAATTAAAAAATTAAGAGTTGATTTATACATGTCAGTACTGTGTTAGTTCAGTATCCATTCAGCATCAGTGATGTCTATTCATACATATCTGTGCAGTTTGGTCAGTTTGTAATCAGTGTTTTTTGAGATGGCTCAGTTTACGGACGAGGAATTGGCTATGATTGCTATAATTTTGGATGAAGAAGTGAATCAAACTAAAAAACAAAAGTGGGTACATGAAGCATGGAAAAAAAAGGGAAAGTGAAGGCATTTGATACATTATACAAGGAATTAGTAGACAATGGAACAAAATTTTAATATTTTAGAATATTTGAAGTTTATATACTCTAAAAAAACTAACTAGGGGACTAATATCAAGCCAAGCCAATATTGAATACAATAAATTTGACTAGTTTTAAATTGACTAAGAATCCCCCAAAAATTTGTCTAGTAAACAGATAAAAATTAACCCAAGGATCTAAGGATAAATCATATATTATGTTAACAAATCAATTTGATCAATTGTTCATCAGTTATTTCTGTAGTAGGCATTTCCTTCCTCACAACAGATGCGTGAAAAAGTTAAACTATTGTTGCCGATGCATAGCACTTTCATGGTATGGACACTGAAAGCAAAAGTATGGCATTGTGCCAGACTTGTCTGAACATGAACATCAGAAAACAAAAGAATGATAATTTAAGTCACTGACACTGACAGAAATTGTCAGAACTGAGTGGACATATTACAGACATGAGTGAATCAGTCCAAATGTTTGGCAGTAAAATAAAGAGAGCAGATTAAAATATGTTCAAAGTTAGTTCATAATTACAAAGTACTGATTAGTCTTCATCTATCAACAACTGGCAAATAATGGCATTCAACTGTCTTAAAATCTTAAACTATTTTTTTCCTCCTGTTCAATAATGTTTATCAATTCAGAAAGTTTATAGAACAAATTCAAAAAATTTTTTTTGAAATAATTACCTGTTAAATAATTTCATGTAAAATAAAATAAAAATTTCATTGTATAAAATCAAAGATTTTAATAATTCTCAACAGTACAATAGATAAGATTGAAAAGGGTTTATTTGAAATGCATTTAATCTGCCATTAATATTTTCCATAAACTTTATTACTAATAATAATTTAATATTTCTTACTATAAATATTAAATAAAACTAAACTATAAGCCAAATAAGATAAAAACAAGTAAAATTAAATATACAATTTATCTTACTTATTTGGCTTATAGTTTACTTTTATTTTATTATTACAATAAATTATTTTAACAAATACTTTTTTGTCCAAGTACTAAACTTACTTGTCCTAAATGTTTTTTCCCCAGTTTAACACAGAATAAAAGCTATAATATGTGTGTTACAATAACACTTATTTTGCTTTCCATCTTTCATTAATATACCTTTAAATAACAGCCTTAAACTGCAGGTGAAAATTAATAGCTAAAAACTTTTTAATGAAACGTTTTCATTTGCTACACAATCATCTTCAGCATTTAGAACAGAATACAAAGTTTTTTTATTTAAAAAAAAAAAAACTTTTTGTATTCTGTTCTAAATGCTGAAGATGGTTGTGTAGCAACCGAAAACATTTCATTAAAAAGTTTTTAGCTATTAATTTTCACCTGCAGTTTAATGCTGTTATTTAAAGGTTATTATTAAAAAGCAGTTAGTTAAAGTAGTAGTTTATCTTTCATTAATATTTTAATTCCAATTCCATTTAAATTGTCTAAATCAGTGGTTGGCAACCTTTCAGATATTGAGGACCACTAAATTTGCAATTTAAAATTTCACAGACCATTAACATAATTTTTAAAGGTACAAATTATTTATGAGCACTGAGTAGGATTTACATATATATTTATTTATTAAATTTTATTAAATGAGCTCAGCGAATTTAAATAATATCTGAATTTATTTGCAGACCATTAAAATTACGCCACGGACCACTGGTTGCCTGACCGCTGGTCTAAATAACCATTATCTAAGTACAAAAACTTCCGAATAATTAAATGGTGGTTAGCTGAAAGTATTTCGCAAAATGAAAAATATTTTAGTATATCTACTGCTAAAAAGTGCTTGTATAAGTCTATTAAAATCTTTTTGAAGATAAATCTATAAAGTTAAAAAAAGAAAGAAAAATGATTATAAGTATCAAATATTTGCTAATAAAAGAAATTAGAAAATGTACAGGTAGTTTTCAATTTATGAGTTTTTCTCAAATATGAAGTATCAAAAAATTAAAAATATGAACCCCGAACTGCAATAAATAAACATTAAATCTTCATACAAAGTTATTTCAAACCACATATATAGCTAGCTATACAATATAACATAACTGGGCTTATAGCAAAAATTCTATTGTCTACTAAAAATCAGAAAAATCAAAATAATAGCCAAAAAGATGTAACATAAGTGATTTTACTGGTATATTATGCAAATAACTTTCATTCCCAGTTTCTTCTTAAAGCAGTACTTCATCTGTATAAAAGCTCATCTGTATCTGGCAAATAATAATGAAATATAAAAATTCTTTAACATTTATATGACAATTTCTTTATTATAATTTACTTGATTTTAAGGCTATATTTTCATTTCTTTAGACAGATATCATTATTTAATTATAAGTTATTGATTTTTGTTAATCTGTATTTAATTTTATGGTAGTCAAATTTCATTGGTGAGAACAGAACCCCTGATAACATTATGTCTATGGGAAATTGATTCTTGATTTAATTCTTATTTTATAAGCAATTTCCAGGTCTGAATTAACCTACAAAATTGAGAACTACCTATACCCAATAAATGCATAGTCACAATGATTACATATTAACTGCTTTCCCCCCATTAAGAGATGTTCAAGAATTAAAAGATTGTGCTCTGCAGTCTTACTAAGACAACTTCCTCTTTTATATTTCTATGATAACTTGATTCCCAATTCTTTGGCTGAAGAGATTTGATCTCATTGTGCTTCTTACAGATTCGATTGTTCCTGGATTGCAAAAGATTTTAATCAAACTTCAAATCACTAAACAAAATAAACAAGTAAGAGGTTATCATTGTGCAATTTCTCTCTATTTGAACACTTCTCTGCCTGGGAATACTTTGTCCATTATTGTCTATGATTATTAATAAGAAATTTTTAAAACTTGCTATGGTTAAAGCTTATATTTATTTGCACAAAATACCTGAGCTTGGACTTAGACTATTTATTCTAGCTTTTTCTTAGTTTTTTGTTTTGATTGTTTATATTAGATTGATGCATAATTCCATAGCGTTCTGATTTGGCCTGGCAACACTGCATTGCTATTTATTTGTTTACCGTTTTTACATTGTCACTGTTTACTTTGGAGTGTTGTCTTGTGGAATACGAGCTGTCAGCGAGATTGTTACAAACGATTGTTATTTCTTCGCTGTTGAAGATGGAGTGTCAGGTCGAGAAAAACGAACATTTCCGACATATTCTGCTGTACGAGTTTAACCGAGGTTCAAGTGCAGTAAATGCGGCTAGGAACATCTGTGAAGTGTACGGAACTAATGCCATAGGTGAAAGCACAGTAAGGAAATGGTTTTCTCATTTTAAAGCAAATCAGTTTGATTTGCATGATGGAAGACGAACAGGAAGATCATCTGATTTTGATGAGGAACGTTTAAATAGTTTGATCCACGAAAATGCATGTCAGACAACCAGAGAATTGGCTAGTGTGATGGAATGTGACCAAGCAACCATCGTTCGACATTTGCATTCCATCCAAAACTGCTCTCCAAACTTAGATTGATGACTTCCTAAAAAAACTAACAGATTTCTACAAAGGGGGCCCAGATAACTACCCCAACGTTGGCAGGAAGTTATTGACAATGATGGAGATTACATTGTTGAATAGCTGCTTGCTTGATTTGGTCAAATTTTTAACTGAATTTCATAAATAAAACACTAAACAAACTTAACAAACCTATATTTAAAATGCTACGGAATTGTGCATCAACCTAATAATTAAAAGTGGAATTATTATTTTTGGTGATTAGAAAGCTTAAACTGAAGTCATCAACCAAGTATCCATACTGAAGTTAGTTCTGAAGTCATCAACCAAGTATCCATAATCAGTCAGGATTCACAATCTTATTTTTGCTTGGGTTCAGGACTGTCACCTTCATACTTGATCACTATGTTTGTTATTGCTATTGATAAATCTTCCCAAGACCAGAGCCAATATAAAAGTTTGACAAAATATATGTCAAAAAAACAGTGTATTAGCAGAAATTGAATAAAGTTAATATTCTTTTTAAACATGTTAACCATTAAATGCAGATATTATAATAATAATCTATTAATATTATAATAATAATCTATTAATATTATATCATATAGTATTAACTCAATAAAAAATATGAATATTACGAATGACTTCTCAACTTGTGATGAATTTTGAATACACATTCAAATAAAGACGACAGTTTGCAAAGTGATGATATTATGAATGAAGATAAGGATGGAATGATGCATGGACTGAGCCAAGCAGTCTTTTTATATTATATTCAAATATCATGACTGTGTAATTGGTCAATTGTGGTTCTGGAAAACTTTGCATGCTCTAATTTGTCTTGTTTTATTTTTCAATGCAAATATTATAAATATATTCATTCTGGATTTGAAATATTATCCAAAAATTAAGAACAGAAGTAAATCAGCCTTAGTTTCGATATCGTGCGTTTATCTGCTAGAGGGTATACAGACATGCTGCTGTCATATTCAACTCAGCTTTTTCCTTTATCAATCATCAGCTTTTTCCTTTATGTCTTTCATGATGAACAGATATTCTTTTGGGATTACAGATACTTTTTTGTGTTTTGTGATGAGCTTCAGTTCATCACAAAATTGCTGGCTTAAGTCAGTTCAATCCAATAAGCTTGACTTTAATTGAAAGTAAACTGATGGTCCAGATCACTTTATTTTTAATTTCAAAACTTTTTTATTAACAAGTTAGAACAAAAAATAACTTGTTTAATAAATTCAATAAAAACTATTAGATACTTTTATTAAGACTAAACAACAAACTTCAAATTGAAATATCTTACTGAACTTCCATATCAATTAGAGAATAATAATTCTGACTGAACCAAAGAATTTTCAACTAGGAACAATGCTTAGCTTGTTCTTATAACCAACAAATTCTTATCAGCTTTATCATCATCTTTATATAGCAAATTTACAGTCAACTTTTGCACTCACAGTTCACTTACAATATGCAACAAATAAATTTTCAGTTTATATATACATATCTGAAGATCCTTGGGGCCTCATTAAATCTCAGACAGATAATGTGTATATATGTATATTTTAATATTAATTAATATAATCCACTCTATAAATATTATTATAAATTGTCCATTGAAAATCCAATAGAAAGAGACATCATTCTTTAACTCAATTATTTAAATAAAAATGATTTGTGCCATGACTTAATGGCCAAAACAATTTTTAAGTCTGTTTGCTGAACAGAATGTGAGAAAAACAGAATTAAAATATGAATCTGCCAAGTGGCAACATTCTAAACTTCTATTTGAGAAACTACACTTTATTCTGGATTCGAGTTTTTATAGAAGGATTCCGGACTTGGTCTGTTGAAATACATTCTTCAAATTGACCCCATATAGATTCAGAAATTGCCATCATAATATCCCTGTAACATTCAGCAGCAAAATTAGATCAATTGATTACCAATTAATTATAAAATGTGGAAAGATTAGTGATAACACACAACATTATAAAAAATATACTTTGAACTGATTTCTGATGCTCTTCCTAAGTAGATAATTTAATTTTTCAAGATTTTACAAATAAGAAATTTTAAAAAATAAATAATTTAAAGAAAAAGCTATTTATTTATCCCGGTAAGTGATTGGAGTAATAATTATGAAAAATATTTATCTACTCAATGCACCTGTTTAAGTGAACTAATCAAGTAGCATTTCATTTTGGTTTACGGAAAAGTGGCCCCTCGCATTTCGCTTCCCACATTTCACCCCCTGTAGATAATGAGTAGGATACAAAATTTAAATATAATCAACTCTCGATAACTTGATTTTTTATTGAAATCCCAGCCCCTTTAGTGGAGGTTCAATGTCAATGGTCTGCGATTGTTTGCAAATTAAACCTAATTAAGAAAAATTAAAAAAGTGAAATTTCGCTTAATTTTCATTTAAATTTTTTTGATAATTTTACAATTTATTACGTTTTTTATTGTCTTTCTAAAGAGGTAAACATTTTTTCTGAATTTTATTTCTTTCTTAACTTTTCATTCATTATATGAAATTGAAGAAAACATGATTTTCTATATCAAATCTTAGGCATCCAATGAAATGTTTGGCATTTTTTGATAATGGCAAGTCTTATGAATAAAATATGGTAGCACATTCCATCCAAGCTGTAACAGATTCTGGCGAGTCATCAAACTTGTATGAAATTTGGCATTATCATGGTGAAACGCTGTTTTTTCTGTTAATTAAATTCTGTCCTCTTATGTTTGATGGAATCATTCAATTTGTCTAATTGGTGGCAGTACACTTCCGAATTACTTGTGGAATTGTATAGAAGAAGCTCAAAAAAACAAATCCCTTGAAATCCCATCAAACAAAGAGCATCAGTTTTTGATGAATATGGGGTCTCAGAGTGCTTTGATCTGGCTCATTTCTTCTGCTCCATGATCGCTTGCATTCAACTTTGTTGTAAACAATCCATTTTTCATCAACAGTTATGATCCGCTTCAGAAAGAGATCATTTTCTTCACGTTTGTACAGCAAATCACAGATATCGATGCAATGGAGCAAATGTTTCTTTGAGAATATGTGGAACCCAAATATCAATGTTTCAACTGATCGTGAATGTTTGAATTCAAAAAATTCAATCTTGTAGCTATTTCTCATATTGTTATTCAGCAGTTTGCTTCAATCAATACCTTTATTTTGTCATAATAAACTTCATCTAACCTTCCAGCATATGGTACATCTTTAACATCAAAATTGTCAAAATAAAATTTTGCAAACCAGTTTTGGCACTGGCATTCTGTTAACACATCTTCTCCCTACACTTCACATAACTTTTTTCTTGCTTGAATAGCATTCTTACTTTTTCAGTAATAAAAAAGTAAAGCATGCTGAAAATCTCCATTTTATTTTCCATTTTTGATAGGACACCAAAAAAAAAAAAACAAATATACAGAATCAAAAAGAAATTTTTTATAAATATACCTTGAAATGTCAGCTGTTGAAATTTATAATGACATTATGGCTTGGAATGAAATTGGTGGGAAAAATACAACTAATGCCACTGGTGGGAAAAAAAAGAAAATTACTTTCCAAACAACCCAATAGTTTCTTGTTTATGAGATTTTTTGATAGTTGCAAATGTATTCTATTTATAAGCAATGCTGGAAAAAATCAGAATCTTGAGTGTGACAATGACATTATCCAGTGCTATATCATAATGACATCACACACTGGTGATGTTTTGGGATGTCATGTATTGTTACATCATACATCTGGAACATTTGTGAAAGCGCTCATTGCTATAACACAGTGATATCAGACATACTGATATTTTTTGACGTCATTCATTATTACTTCATGCATCGAAATTGTAACATTATTGCTATGCTATAATAATGTCACACACTGATGTTATTCTTGTCTCATATATGTCTACATAAGTTTGGGTACAATAATTCCATTTCTGAAATTTTTGTATCCAAACCAGAACTTTATTTAGCAGGTAAACGAATAGACTGTGTGTATTGAAAAGCTGTTTTAATAAAAACAAATACAATTATTTACATAAATAAAAAGAATGACCTCTAAAATGTCCCACCCCTGAGACAATTTTGATCTAGGGTGCCTTATATTATTCACAGGGAAAGTCATCCTGCAGATTTTCGTTCTACAGGTTAAACAGTGTAGGAACTTAGTAGTACAGATGGAAAGAAAGAACAATCTCAATATCCACCACTGGGGGGATTTTGATTCTGGATATACTATGTTAATCACAGGATCATGGGAAGTCATCCTGAAAAGTTTTGTCCTGATAGGTCAAACGATTGGGAGCTTAAGCAAAAAACAGAGATAGAAAACAACCCATAGCTTAATATGCCCCATCCTTGGGCAATTTTGATCTAGGGTACCCTATGTTTATTGATTGTGTTTTCCCAAACTTTTTCCTCAACATTTGGGAATTCCAAATTAGTAATTTATTTATTTCTTAAGTTTCCCTTTCAAAAATTCTTGAGAATCTCAAGATTTTAGTAAAAATGTTTAATTAAAAAATACCTCTTTTTAATAAGGATAAAAATAAAAATGAGGCAGAAGAACAAAATGAGGCAGATAAAAAATCATGCAAAATAAAAACAAATAATATTGGGTTGTTTTATATATTTTTTTTATTTAATATTTTAATTATATTGAAAAAATACATCACATTTTAATAATATTGGAAAAATAATTGTATTTGTTTTTATTAAAACAGCTTTTCAATACACACAATCTATTTGTTTATCTGCTAAACAAGGTTCTGGTTTGGATACAAAAATTTCAGAAATGGAATTGTTGTGCCCAAACTTATGTAGACATATATGAGATTTTAGTCATACCACTGCTTAATTTTACACATTATTATATTTGGATATCCAGAGATTATACACCAACAGCTACATCTCTTAGGAAAGCTTTAGGACCTTCTATTTTAGCTACGTAATTTTCTAAGAGAGCTCTAAAGTCATGACTATTGAGTGAAGATGGGAGCTTTTGGGAATGATTGAGGGCTAGCTAGTCACTCATATCCTCTGAAACACTTTATTAGATCACATTTCACTGTATTTCCCACTGTATTTACCATAGATGCCATTAGATGTAATTGTTGCTCTGGTGAACTGCTGAATAAATAAAAACAAGATATTTGTTTTGGCTTTGTTATGTAAACATCATCACAAATCTGCCTATGGCATAACAAGACAGGTCTACAATAATAGAAATCTTTAAAATTGCCTTTAAAATGAATGATTTTTGTACAATTTATTGATCTGTGTATTATTTTAGGTTTACATGCCTATTTAAAGTATTATTTGTGATTAAATTCAGATAATTTTCTTTTTGAAATATAAAGTTAATAGATTGATGCGGATAAACCATATAACTTATTAGCTTAGTTTATTGACTCTAATAAGCCGCATGGACAAAATAATTAATGTATTGCTATGAAATTTTTAGGATACGAATTCACAGAATTTTTTTAATTCTTGAGATTTATAAGAATTTTCTCGGGAATTGGGAATCCTGAAAAAATAAAAATTTCTCAAGAATTGGAAATTAAATTTTCTGTATCAATGAGAATCTCGAGCACAATCACTATCTATGTTATACGCAGGATCATGGGAAATTGTCCTGTAAAATTTGGTCCCAATAACTCAAACAATTTGGGAGCCTATGCAGAACACAGACAGAAAACATTGCATTTTATATACAGTAATCTCCCGATTATCTAGGATTGGTTATCCTGGTTCAGATTAATCAGAGACAATCTACAACCTGCAAATGATGTTTAATTATGAATGTTTTATCTTACATGCACTATCTGAAAGATTTTTAAAAATTCCCAGATTCATTTCTTTATTATATCATATATAATTAATAATAAAAATTAAAATCAAATTAAAATTATAAATATTGCAATTGGTTCTTGCTGCAAATAAACCAATTTCTTGTTTTTATTTTCAATCAATAAGAAAGGCAGTTATTTTGAAAGTTCAAAAACTTTTATTTTCAATAAATAATAGAATATTTGAATATATATACAAATACAATTTATTTATTTTTTAATGTTAAATGCATATTGTCCATAATTTTGAATTTTTGAGTAATTTTTGAATTATCTGGGGAATTGATTATCCAGGGTAATTCATTTCCCAATTAACCTAGTTAATCAAGAGTATACTGTATATAGAAGATTATGTTGTCATGTACTAATTTTTTAACTATTGTATAAATTTAAAGTAATCCAAATTTGTACTATAGATGTCTGCTTAAATTCTAACTATTAAATCACCAGATAAGCTCTGTCAAGAAATTTTATTTTAAGAAATATTTTTTATCTTAATTATCCTCAGTTTTCATTATTAAATACAAGTAGTCCTGACTTACGATGAGGTTAAGTTTTAATAATTCAATTGTAAGTTGAAAATATCATAAGTTAAAAATGATTAATAGTGGTAATAATTTTAGTATTAATAATAGACAATGGAATACTGAATCCTTTAAGATGGTATAATCTAGATTTGATCCCAAGTCCTCAAGGTTATAAAATAATCCAAAATTGAACCTGGGTTCTAAAATGTAAAATCATCTGGAACTGAATCTAGTCCCTAAAGTTGGTAAATAATTGCTTTACTATATCTTTAATAAAACAAAAAGTTCTAGCCAATATGCTATGAAAATAACAAAGTTTGGAATATCATAAGGGCAATCATAAAATCAGAATATCATTAAGTCAAATGATCTTAAGTCGTGGACTACCTGTATATTATTATATTTCAACAGCTTTTGAATTATAGATTGAAATGCCTTACATCAATTCATATATAGGTGCATCACTTATTTTCTGGAATTCTTGGTTCCAGAGTTTTGTCAAATCAGAAATTTTACTAGACCAATGGGGGATCATGTAATAATAATTCATCAGTACCTCTTTGACTCACTAATTATACCTCTTCCATGTTTTTAAAGTCTATGGATCATTGGCAACTTAAACAAATATAGTAAAACACTGTTATAATGAGTGCAACAGAACTGGGTAGAATTGCTCATTATAAATTTTATTTTATTATGCCTGAGAACATAAAAAATGCATATACTTATGAATGATTTTGTGCATGCTTTTTTACTAGAGATGTGCGAACTGTTTGAAATTAAAATCGAGTTTTAAAATAAACTCAACTCGATTTGGGCTTCAAAATAAAACTTGACTCAGCTTGAATATAATGCTCAGATTATAATTTAGTTTGAAAATTTCAAACTGCATTATAATCTACCGTATGTAACCTGACATTTCAATAATTTTTTATTTTATAATTTGGTACTTTTCTAACCTGATACTTTATAATCCAACATATCAAAATTACCGCTTTTAAAAAATTTTATTTTTTCTGTAGTTAGAGCATTTCACATATTGCACTTATAATGGAAGTTACTGAATATTTATTGCATCCTGATTTTTTTCTATTAAACATGATGAGTGCCTAAAAACTAGATTTTAATGGAATTTACTATTATGGAAGTACAGGAAGTTCCCAGTTTACAAGTTTCTGAATTTACAAGTTTTTCTTTTTCTTTCAAATATGAAATATCAAAATAATCAAAAATACAAACATTAATTGCAAGAAATGAATTCTAAACATTCATAAAAAAAGCATTTAAAACCATGTATATAATTATATAATACAGTACAACTTGGTTTGTAGCAGAAAGTCCATTGAGTTCAATGAACTTTCTGCTACACACCAAACTGAACCTATCCTTGCTACAAAATCTGAAATATCAAAATGACAAACTGAGAATCAGAAGTAGCACAAGCTGTAGATACATTGTTTCACTAGCAAATTATGTATATAATTTTCATTCCCGAGTTTTTCCTAAGGAATTATTTCATTTTCATTTGTCGACGATAGCAAAGAATAAAAATTTCTTAATATTCATATGACAAATAATTTCTTTATCGTCATAATTTGTTTGATTTTAAAGACTACATTTTCATTTATTTAGATAGAGAAATTGTTGCTTAATCATAAAATATTGATTTTGTTGACCTTAAGTTTATTATGGTCAAATTCATTGTCAAAAATGGAACTCCTGATTTTAACATCACATCTATGAGAAATAGACTCATAGTTTATAAGTTCTTCCTTATGAGATCACTTCAAGAATAAATCTGCTTGTAAAGTTGGGAACTTCCTATATATATTATATTATTATTATTTTTTGTGATATTTAATAAAAATTAAAAAAATTCGAGTTAAAAAGGTTTTATAGGTTATTTTATTCTGTTTATCAAATTCATGTGTTGATATATTCTAATTAAAACTATCTAGTGGAATATCTACAAACCAAATATTCTAAGCCAAATTAACCCCTAGTGTAATAATTTAGAGTTAAATTATAATTTTAATAATTATTTTTAAATCAAGTATATGGTGCCACCATTTGTTGAGTTAATAATTAGTTAATTTTTAAATTTAGACTAAAGTGGCACTATCAAGTAATTAATAATTAGACTAGAATTTTTTAAATGAATTTTCCCGAAATAAAATTTTGTCACTGCATTAGAATTGAACTGGGATCTTTAGGATAGTACTCCAATGTCTTGCCAGTTAGACTACCATGGCATCTGGCAGAATTCCATTTCAGGAAGTTTATGTAATGATCAATTTGGAAACTCATCAAACTATGCCGATACTAGCAAAGCTTCCAAATTGATCATCATATAAACTTCCCAAAATGAAATTCTGCCAGATGCCATGGTAGTCTAACTGGCAAGACATTGGAGTAGTATCCTAAAGATCCCAGTTCAATTCCAATACAGTGGCAAAATTTTATTTCAAAAGAATTAATTTAAAAATTCTAGTCTAATTATTAATTACTAGATGGTACTATTTTAGTCCAAATTTAAAATTAATTAATTATTAACTTGACAGATGGTGGCAATATATACTTGATTTAAAAATAATTATTAAAATTATAGGTTAATTCTAAGTTATTACACTAGGGGTTAATTTGGCTTAGAATATTTGGCTCGTGTTGAATTTCCTTGCTCAATACTTATCATTAAAATGTTATACTGTTAGTGATAACTTAAAATTATGAAAAATATGAATTTATTAGTAAATTAAGTCTATAAAATCTTATATAAAAAGACAGAAACATTGTAAAACACTGGTAACTTTCTCCTCAAGAATACAACCTGCTTATAAGTCAACAGTTCAATTAGCATACAAATTCAGCACTTAATATAATTATAGAAGAATATGAACCTTTATTCTTAAAACATATTTTGTCACTTGAACAGAGGGTGACAAATATATGGAATTAAATAAACCCTTTCAAACCAAAATGCTAGACTGTCTTTAAATTTAGAGAAAAGTAATAAAACTGCTATATATTTCCTAGATGTTCAATTATAAGTTGTACAAAGGCTGTATACAATGAAAGACTATAAAAAGCTACATACATGCTAATCCTCATATTAGCCTTATCTAAGAAGCACTGATTCTTTTGAAGATTATTCACATACTGTACAAAGATAATAAAAAGTGTGAAGAGTATTGTAGAATCATACCTGTGTTTTTTACCCCATTGACTACATAAATTTCATGAAATCAGAATATAATAAAGTAATTAAATCTAGTAATAGAACAACATCTAATGTCAAGATTGAACAAGAAGTAATTCAACCCAATAACCCAATAGAGTAAGAAATTTATTGAAAAGCCTTATAAAAGAGCAAATAGCATGGAAAAGTATCCTAACATATTCAGAGCAATGAGAAATAATAAAGATACTTATAAAAAAGAGCAAGATACAGATGTATATATAATATTATTATTCAATAGGGACAAACTAGTATGAGAAGTATGTTGGGTGATAAAAAGAAGTCTTAAAGACAGACTAACTGAACGTAGGAACAAAACAGTGTTGGGAAGAACTAATACCACATTGACCCAAGTGCTTTTAAGAATACAGCCTATATATTAACTGGAGTGATACTAGTGAGACTTTTTAAAACCTTGAAGGATGTCCTATTAAAGGAATCATTTGAAATAGTAAGAAAAAGCCATTTTAAAAATAAACAAGAAGTAAACTTATAATATCCTGAAAGTATAGATGTACTCAGTGCAAAAAATTAAGAATATTTGAGTTAAAAATGTTTTATAGGTTATTTTATTCTATTTATCAAATTCATATGGTAATATACTCTAATTAAAACTATCTAGGGCAGGGGTTCCCAAAGTGCAGCCCGTGGGCCAAATGCAGCCTGCAATGTCAGATCATCTGTGATCTTGAATTCATAGAAATAATTTACATTTTTACAGAAAATAAATAAGTTTTATCATATTATAATTAAAAATTCTTCAAAAAAAAAATACATGTAAAAGTGCTTCCAAATATGTCTTCATTATTTGGAAGCACTTATATATGCGAAAAAACTTTCTCAATCATGAGTATTAATAAGTCCAAATTGAGATCAAAATTAACTGATGAACTTTTAAAAGTGGTGTAAAGAATACATTCAACCGACTTAGAATCAAGGCTCATTATTATTATTAAAAAAAGCAACAACTCACAAGTTGCACACTTCAGATTGATGAATTTATTATTATTTTCTTTTTTTTATTTAAAATTATTTAGTTATTTTTTTAATTATTTTGAAATGTGTTATTTTAAACACTTTGTAATAAAAAGTAATTATTGTCATAAATAAAGAACAGAATTAAACATTTATTATTATTTTCTTTTTAATTATTTTTGAAATGTATTATTTTAAACGGTTTGTAATAAAAAGTAAATTATTGTCATAAATAAAGAACGATTATGCTGATTGTCATAAATAAAGAATGATTATGTTATAAAATTAGGATAAATCTTCATAAATAAAGAACGACTATGCTATATTTTTAGTATAAATCTTTCCCTCCTGTCTAACTTTTTATCAATTTGAACATATTTTTCCATAACACTTTTTTGACCTGCCAAATATTTTGGAATTTACAATTTGGCCCACCTAGGCAAAACTTTGGGAATCCCTGATCTAGCGGAATATCTACAAACCAAATATTTTAAGCCAAATTAATCCCTAGCATAATAATTTAGAATTAAATTATAATTTTAATAATTATTTTTAAATCAAGGATATGGTACCATTATCTGCTGAGTGGAGATCATTTTAAACATAATTTTATACAAACATTTGAAGCACTTTTTATATTTTTCTAATTTTAATTATACTTCTTATACTGGTGTTATCATGTTTTCTATAAAATTCATGTAATGTTATGACTTTGTAAATTAGCCATTAACCAAATTATTCTATATTAGAATGTAAATTGTAACTTTAAATTCTGAATTGTAAAATCTTAGTTGTTGTTAGTAGCATTATTATGTAATTCTATGTTAATTTCTTTGCTGAAGATAGCTAAGTAATTAGCTAAAAATGTATCAAGAATAAAGATTTATATTTTTCCCACTGCTGTTAAGTGCTGAATTTTTATGCTACTGGTGACTTTTTCTTGTATTGTGAAGGAGTTATTTAGGTAAATTCATCCTTTATTATCAATAGAAATAAAATTGAATTGAATTCAATTCAATTCAAAAAGTTGTGTGTTCGCACATCTCTTATTTTTATATATTAATTTTATATTTAATATCATTCAAACCTTTTCCTTTTTACATTCTATTTTTGATATGCTGCAGTACATAAAGGGAAGATTCTGCAAATTTTTAATAATCTATTTATAAAAATATCTTATATGTTTGAATATAAAAATATACTAAACCATAGAAATTAACATATACTACCATTTCTCAATTTATACAAATAATTGGGACAAAGTCTTTTTATGTAATTTAGATTTTGCAAATATCGGTAAAATAATTTTTTAACAAAAATTCTAAATCAGAAACTCTTGGGGCTAGATGGACTCCAATAATAGCACCTATACAATATTATAGCCATATTGTTGATTGAAAAGGAGACAATACCACTTGGAATAATATTGTATCATTAATATATACTTAAGATCAACAAACAATATACAAAAACAAAAATAAATCAGGTAATATGAAGTTTTAATGATACAAACTAATATGTTCAATATATCTTCTAATCTACAAATATAATAGATGTTTATGCTCTATATCTGAAAAAAATATAAAAAAATTATGGAAAATATTTTATGTAAAATAGAATTATGTGAAGTGAATATTATATTATATAAGTCAGAGAAAGGCTATATTTGAATTCTAAAATAAAATTAATTTGTACAATGACTGGAAGTTTTTACCAAAAGTTCACTATTTTGTTTATGGTTCTAATAAGAAATTACCGGTAATTTTATAATTGTCACATAATTTATATGTAAAATAAAATATCTATTTATTGTTTATATAATGAATAATGTTAGTATCTATTGATTTTAAGTATAGATAACTGCACCACTATCTACAAAAAATATAGAACAGTGATGAATCATGAAGTTGGGATACTGATCAGTGCTTTATGGTTATCATATTAACTGACACCATTTCTATTCTAGCTGTTGCTGCAAAACTGTCTTTGTTTTAGTTTTTGGTTTTATTTCTCTATCTTTTAACTTATTATATGAATAATGCTTATGTGGAGACTCAAAATAATTAAAAATTTCTCTGATATTTCTAGCAGTATATATTTTAATAAAAATCAAAACAGGAAAATTATGCAAATTTTTTCTTAATTATTTTTCTAAATCTTAATAGGAAAATTATATAAAGAAGAATATTTTGTGACTAAATATTGTAATAATATAGATAATTTATAAAATTTGATATTTTAACAGGCTTATGGTAAAGGTTAGATGTCACATAATTTATAATCAAATATATAATTATTTCTATATTATATAATACCACTATTACAGAATAATCAAATCCACAGTTACTGTTAAGATTAAATTCATAACAGTAATTACTATGAATACTTTTAATAAATTTAATAATACATTCAAATGAACTGCCATTAATTGGGAGATTAAAAATAAATTCTCATATTTTTAGATGAATAATGAGTATCTTCATCAGGCCTGTCACATAAGAGTGTGCAGGTTGTGCATCATATAAAGGTGCCTGATCAAGGGTAGTGCCATTCAGAGTTATAAGTAAAACAATTAAAAAAAAAATTTTTTAAATATTTTAAACTGATGTGCAGCATTTGCCTTGATTTTGTTTATTTCATGTGTCATAATTATGTGAATCACATTGTTTTATAGTGTAAAAGTACAAGATAATGCAGAATCCTATATTTAATATATACTCAGTTATTAAACATCTCAAATATATAAATCAATTTAAAGATTACAGAACAGATTAAAATTTTGAGGATATAAATTCTGTTCATTAAATGACAGATATTTTGGAGATAGGTCTTATTTTTCCTGAAAAACAAAAAAAAGATTGCTTGGATACAAAGAAGCAATGGATGAACCTTAAAAAGACCTTAAAAGAACCTTAAAAGAAATAATATTAAAAGACTTTTTTTCTCTGCAATACAGGGTATCCATAAAATATTCACCAGATTAAGAACTGTAATTGATAAAAAACCCAAAAAAATATCAAAAAAGGGTTTACTGCATTTTATTCTATAACTCAAAGATTTTTTTCCAAATGATTTAGAAAATGACAGTTCATCAGAACATTTCCACACAAGCATCATTAGTTGCTTGGAGAATATCTTGCCTGTACTCAATTTCCTTTCATATGTTCTTAAGCATTTATGGGATCACAGTTAAAATTTTTTGAATAATCTTATCTCTCAACTCTGTTATATTGTTTACTTTATTGTGTACACTCTGTCATTTATGTAATCCCAGAAGAAGAAATTTAAAGGCATGATATCAGGAGAAATGTTTCCTGTACAGCAGCAAGTTGTTCTTCACACATGTTAGGTCTATCTCCACCATTCTGATGCAACACACTCCCAATCTCTCAAAATTGTTTAATTTGTGAGAAAAGTTAACTTTGATCTGTCTTTATTTTTATTTTATTATGCACTCTATTATTTAGCATTCTTTTCTTATTAATTCTAACATTATATTTTAGTTTAAAAGTTAACTTACTTCCCACGTTCTCCGTCTCCGTAGTTAGTAATCACGTGATATGGAATCGGAACCCATCATCCGGAAGAGCTATCCCGGTTAATGATGTCATCTTATTTAAATAATATTTTCTTTTTTATTTGAAATTATTTAGTTATTTTTTAATTATTTTTTGAAATGTGTTATTTGAAACAGTTTGTAATAAAAAGTAATTATTGTCATATATAAAGAACGATTATGCTATAAAATTAGTATAAATCTTTTCCTTGCATCTAAATTTTTATTAAAACGTATTTTTCTAAAACACTTTTTTGGCCTGCCAATTTTTTGAAATTTACAATTTGGCCCACCTAGGCAAAACTTTGGGAATCCCTGGTTTACTGCAATTTGATTAATGCTTTTTGTTTTTAAAATTTTTTATTTTCTAATTTTAAAAATTTTTTCATGAATGATTTATGAATACAAATCAATATTAGGAATAAAAAAAATGTCTATAATTAATGTAATATAATAGTAATAATAATGTTACAAAATAAAATAAAAGAATGCTATGCATATATTTTTTATTCACTCTGTTGTTTCACCTATCCTCATTATTTACGTGTTAAAATAACCTCGTTTAACATTGTTTCATTTAGCACTTTGTTTCCTTGGAACATATTCACCACATTAAACAGGATCTTACTGTATATATTCCATTCTTCTAATAAATTTGTTGTGGGTCTTGTTGATCTGCCAATTTCTTCTCTGTTTAAATGAAATGCTTGTCTAATTATCATAAATAATTCTTATTTTAACTGTTTAGAATACAAATATTTTTTCTTTACCTTAGATTTTTATAATACAGTTTTAATTCTATATATCTTGTAATGCACAGTTAATTTAAAAAAGTAGAAAAAAATTCTTATTGTTAGGAAGCAGCCCGGGCCCGTGGAATTTGTCTCCTCTTCCCCCATCTCGGCGCCACTGTCCATCAGAAAGATGATTAGAAATGTTTAACAAATTTTTAAGGATGCAATATGATCATAAATTTTGATGCTTTACAATAAGTTTAATTTGACAGCAAATAAAACAAGTCACATTAATTTGAAAGTTTTTAATTTGAGATGCTTGTTATTTTTTTCTAAACAGGAGACTTACATTTCTTTAACAACTGATCTGTAATTACATTATCAATTTTGTAGAGATTGTCAAAAACAGTTTCATTCTAAGAAATATCAGAATTTTCAAAATAAAGTTTTAGTGTTTACAATGTACTGTAAGCTTCTTCCTTAGATATGCCTTCATCTTCAGCCAGGCCTATATTTGCACTTGTAATTTTATACAAATATCTTCATTAGTATACAGCATTTCTTAACATATTAAAAACAAATACAGCACTATTAGCAATAAAAAAGGTTTTATTACTAGTAATCCAAAACATTTCAACTAAAAAACTTAGTCAACTTCAGCAGAAATATACAAATTAACAGAATGCTACAAAATACAAACAATAGAATAATATATATTCTATATAGTTCCCACTTAAACCTATTTTTTATCACATTTTTATCATAGAATATAGTCCTTAACTATGACATTATCAACTTCAATAAGTATTTTCCAGTTTTCTTGATCCATGAGCAAATGGATAAGAGACTGGTTACTATTTTCTGCCACAGAACATATTGTAATTAACATGCAAAACATCATTTTTCAGTAACAAGAATCCAGACTTCTTAAAACAGTTTTGTATAGCAATGGCTTTAACATTATATGCACCAAAAATTGTTTGCACAGCACTTCTGAGATAAACTTGTTTTTAGGCCATTTGTTGTGGATGTTTATAAGCATGTGAGAAACAAGGTATTTCCTATGAGAGCATTTAAAAGAGTGAATGATCTGTTAGTCCAGTGGTTGCAGTGATGAAATTTTTTGGAAAATACAAAATTTGTTTAAATTACTTGTAGGAGTATAAGAAAATTATTAAATATTCACAGTCTGATAGCACACAATAATATATTTTTTCCTATATAAACTCATATGATACTTAAGTATATCTTGTTCCATATAATTCTTTGTTGTAAATAAACCAACTGCAAACCTTCTTATATTACTTCTCATTTAGTGTCCATCAAGGCTTCTTTATATTACTTTTAGATGTTTTAACCTAAAAGTAATATAAAGAAGCCTCAATACTTTTCTTTCTCCTATCCATTTGCTACATCTAATTTTTGAGCTCCAATTCAAAATTATTGAGAGATAAGTCTTCAAAGATAGCATAGTTAACTCTTGATTTACACCGGGGTTAGGTTTCACTATGTTAGTTTGTAATTCAAAACTGTAATTTGAAGTAAAATTACAGTTTCTGGAAGTTTCCACCTACTTCACAATGGCAGAGAGAGAGACAATCAGGTGGTCCCTTTTGTTCTATTTACAAAAGTTCCAGAAACATGTAGAAATTCACATAAACTATGTGTAACAGTAACAAAATCTATAAGGTACAAATTTTGTAATTTTGAAACTATGTAATTTAAATCTTCAAAAATCGAGGGTTATCTGTATTCATTTTCATTCCATCGCTCAGTACTATAAACATGGCTTTTTGATCTGAAGCCAGTCAACAAAAACAATAAGCATGTCCATTTGTTTACATGGCAAGTCAACTTGTATGAATCAGAATATAGCTTATTACAGTGACATTTCTCAAATTTTGTTCTCTATTTCATCTTAATTTTAGTAATAAAGAAAAATTAAATTTAAAATCTTCCTAATCAAGTTTTCAGAAAAATGCTGTTTATGTGCTTGATGAAATATATAAAATCATGGCAAATGCAGATAGAACAGTTAATTTATATTTTATCTGTAAAAGTCCAGAACTGCAAGCATTCTGAGCATTGAGTAGCAATGCAAGCATTGCTACTCAAGATCAATTACAAACTGATTAATTTAATGATATGCTTAATATTTTGTAGGTTCAATTTTAATGTAAAAAAAATCAAATTTTGAATAATAATAATTATTTAAAACTTCATTTGAATCTGTCTGCTCAGATTTACTATGAGGATTTACAGTTATGTAATTAACCCTGCTTGGAATAATAATGTCAACCATATTCAATAAATATATATATATATGAGAATTTTAGGTGCCCAGGATTGACCTATTCAATTCGATTCTTCACTTGAATTGCCTATTGTTACCAGAAGTGTGAGTGGCATGCAGCAAGTAGTGAGATATTCAGCTGCTTAGTATCCAATAAAAAGGAATGTGGTATATAATACAAAAGAAAAATGTTGGCCATGCAAGACTTCAATGCTTTTTTTTTATAAAAATTAAATGATTTCATCATTTGAATTAAAAACTATTTTATGAGATGTTACTTATAGTAAATGCAATGAAATCATGCATAATAAATTAATTCACTTATCTAACTTCAATCCCATGCTTTGCCCTGGATGGAATTCAGATTCTGTTTCTGAAAAATTTTTGATGGACTTGGCTTAGGCATAAATTCATTTACTATGAAGTCCTGATGGCTCTACTACTGATATGGTCAGTTCATTGTTGAATTTGGAATGGTTTTCATTATATAATAATCAGTGAATGATTAGGAAGTGGCATTAAAAAATTGCTTATTTTTGCTAGAAACTTGGTTAGGTTAGTTTGAATTAAGCTGCTAATAGATATTTTTGGTTTTCAGATATCCCACAAATTGTCTAACATCCATGGTGTTGGGCAATCCTGTGAGATGATGGTTTAGCATTGGCTAGATGGCTATGTAGTAAAATAATTATTTACTACTTTGAAAGATCAAAGTTCAATTCTGGGTTCTATACATTGCTTTTCAAAAAGGATCTGGGTCCAGCCAGGCTAATTGAATCCCATCTGTCAATCAGAATATCACAGATTCCAATCTTACTGATTTGAAACCTCAAATCTTCTTGGTTAAAGGAAATTGGAGGTTCAACTTGGTCCTTCTTGGCCCAGAACTTTTCTGAAAAATAATATATGAGACCCAGAATTGAACTCAAATCCTTCAAGATGGTAAACAACTGCTTTATTACATAGCCATTTAGCTGATGCTAGAAAGTTTGCTACATGAAAATAACATTTCATCTTTGTTTTTTACATTCGTGTTTTCTTTAATTTTATCCACATAAAATTCTAGTAGACATGAAATACACAATTTCATTGTTTTAAAGAGCAAACAATATTTATTCAACATTACTTTAAAGTTACTACTTTTAAAAGCATATTGAATATTTTGAATTTTGGTGGTTAGGGAATTTAATCTCCATTTATATCATTGCACTTATAGATATGTTCCAAGTTATGATGGATTCAAAACTAGAATTTATATAATGAATAATTACCTCTTGTAATTATTCATTTTGTAAATTCAATTATACTGAAAGAAATAAAGTACATAGATAAAAATACATTAATGATAGTTAATTAGAAAATTACTTTCTAAATAAATCAGTATTTAATTTTTTCCTATATTTGCTCTTTATTTTTCACAGTATATCCAATAAAATTGTAATTTAAGTATTGTATAATATTTCTTAAATATAAATTTATTGGCTGTCCAGGGATTGAGTTGTTTAAAGCCTAAGAGCATTTTTTTGAAGATTCTGGATTGAGTTGTTTAAAGCCTGAGCATTTTTTGAATTTCAGACCAGGGAAAATTTTTTATTTTGGAAAATTCTTTTAAATTATAATTGAATTATTAAATACTAGATAATACCATCTTAGTCCAAATGTATTTAATTAATTATTAACATTATAATTTAAATTAAAAGTATTTGGCAAGTTTAAATCATTGGTTATAAATTTTTCTAGTTTGTTCTAGTTTGACTCTCCAGCCCTGAATATAATACATTAATAGTGTTATATTCAGGGCTGGAGAGTCAGTGTCAGTATCAGCAGGAGTCGGCAGTTTTAAGAGGAGTCAGTGTTGGTGTCGGCAATAACTTTCTCATTGCTCAATTTATTGGTTTCAAAATTTAAAAAATGTATTAAATAATTATTTTCTGTTTTGGGCAATAAATAATTTTTTCAGTAATAAATATTGAATAAAAATGTGTTCTAAACAATCATTTGTGTATGTTTACTGTCAGAAGAGTGTGTTGGTGTCAGCAAAATAAAAAAAAAAAAATGTAGGTGTCGGTGTCGGTACATTTTCCTGCCTGCACCCCAGCCCTGGTTATAGTGTATATATATATATAGTGTATCCCTTAATAATTAGGAAAAAATCAAATCATGAATTTCTTTTATCAAAATAATGAAAAAGTTCTTACAAACAGACTCAAAAATCATCACATTTAACAAAAATACACACATTTCTATATTAATGCTTTTCAAAGATCAAAATGGAAACATGCTTAATTAATAAATTTAAAAACACATTGGCAAATTAAAATTTTTTTTAAGTTTTTTTCATCTTAGATTATGATGTCAATTTTGTTTTTTATTTTATTAATTATAAACATGTTTCTGTTATGATCTTTGAAAAATATGTGTGTTTATAAAAATGTGCATTTTTCTTTTAAATGCAGCAGAACCTAAGTTTATAAGAAATTTTTCATTATTTTGATAAATATATATATTTATGTATACAGCAATCTCCAGTTATTATAGATTTGTAGTGAAGAGATCTGACTGTGTTATAAGACAATAATGCTTTTATTTCAGAAATTCTGCAAATTACAAACTAAACTTAAAAAAAAAAAGTACTAATTGCAGTTAAGTCTATAAAATCAGTAAATATTCATTAAAAAAACGTTTTCGATCTTCAAACATGATCCTCATCAGTTTTCAGTTCTTACAAGTTAAAATTTGTATTCTAACTTGTAAGAACTTTTTAATGAATATTTACTGATTTTATAGACTTTACTGCAATTAGTGCTTTTATTTTCTTTTTTAAAAGATAACAGTGCTATAACTGATAACTACAATTATTCTCTAATGGTCTAAAACTTTCAGTTTTATACTGTTGATTTTGATAAACATAGCTGCACATTTGGTATTTTTTAATAATCAAAAGGAAATCTATGAGAAATTGTGTGAATAGCTAATAAAAATCTTTATGTGACATTGATTTGTTTATATCGTATTTACATCAATAGCAATAGCAGACACCATAATTACGTGTAAAATTTAAAAAAAATCTCAAATTTTATCCAAAATTGACAAATTATAGTATAAAAAAATTTTAATTTTCTTCAAATATATTTTGAAATTTATACATTTTTTATCATCAGAATTATTAATATGAATTCAAATTCTTATTAAAGTCATACCTCATCTTACATCATTAATTCATTCTAGGATTCATGACGTAAGTCGAATGAACTCTAAAAAATGACCTAGATCCCTGATAAATAACCAGTGACGTCAGTAATAACATTTTTAAACTTCTAAATAATTCTATAAATTATTTTACATATGTTAATCATTATTTTATTCATTTTTACGTAGTGAATATACTCTTGTATGCAGCATAGAAAGTTGAACAAGAGTGAACTTCAGTGTAAAGACGCAACATCTAGCAATATACAGGAAGTGACATCATCAGAATTGATACATTGATGTATTTACATTGCATTTTATGCCTGTGAGACCCAACCTTTAGTAGACATTTATTTTTTCTATTAAGAAAACAACTGACGTAAAGTCGAAAATGACGTAAATCGAAATGATGTAAGTCGAAGTATGACTGTATTTTACATAAATCATAATAATTAGATATTACCTGCTCATATAAATGAGCGGAAATCTTGTGATTTAATCTTAAAATCTTGAAGTATATCTTGAAAAATTTCTCCAAACTTGTATAAGGAATCATTAGATGGTGGATATTACTAGGTTACAGTGCCATCAGTAGATTTTGTCTTTTTAGAGGATCTACAATTTTAATTTTTATTCCTTAATTTTTAAATTATTAATAACAATTAAAAATTTTGGCTGTTGCAAAATTCAGGAACTAGATTTTTTAAAGATATCCATTTATAGGAATCAATTCAGTGATTCAACTGCAAAAGAAATATCTACACATCCAGCCAGCCATGTTTTGCAATTAATATACACGATGATAGCTGTGGAAATATTGTTAGTTTCGGTTTTATTATTGTTGAAGGATGGCAACAAGAAGTTAACAAGGCAGGAGAACATTAATTATGCATTATATAAAAATCTGAATCCACAATATATATAACAGCATTATATCAGGGAGGACTGTATAGATGAAGTTTTTCTAATGAGTTCCATCATATTTAACCTGAATTTTCAGAATATCAAAACAAAATTTTGATATTTATAATTGAAAAAATTTTGCAATTTTAAAATTTTATTATTTACAGTTTACAAGAAATTTATTTCTCTGTCAGTTTAATTCAAATTCATTGGAAAGATGTTCCATTTTTGATAAGTTTTGTCACAAGAAAAAAATGCATTTTTTTCAAGACAGTTTGCAAATGAGAACTTGCTTGTAGATAAACTATCTTGATAGAGAAACATTTTTTATTAATAAAACTTGTAAAAATAATGTAAAAGAAATTCTTTTTAATGAATTTGGACTAAATTGATAACGGAGAATAAGTTTTCCATAGACAATAAAATTTTCTTATATTTTTTTTTCAATTATAAACTGTACTTGAATTTTGATTTGAAATTCACAGATATAAAAAATTCAGATTATTATTAGAAAAATTTAAAAAAATATTCAAATAAAAATCAAATACATTTATCCTCAATAATCTATATACTGTGTATTCAAAATTATAACTAAAACATACCTTTTAATTTGACGTTTTGTTGAATTTTGTATCCGTGAAGTAATCGCAGACTTATTAGAAGCATCAATAATATGTTTTGTATTAATTATGTTTTCTTTAGATTTTAACGATTCTTCTTTCTTTGCACCTTCTAACTGATCTACATCCCAATGGAAAGCATCTGGTCCAGTATAGAGACATTTTTCTCTATAATGATGAATTAAATTTTGAACTCTAGAAGTTTGGAAGCGACAACCTACACAGGAATACGTCAATGACTTTTCGGACGGAGTACTAGGTGTCTGACATCGGATACGAAAATCACACATTTTCACTGGGGAGACAAATGACTCTTTCATTTCAGAATTTATACATAGTGATGGTTCTGTTCTTGATCTTATTTGTTTCTTTCTCTGAAGAGAAATTGATGATTCTTCTGTCTTTGATTTTGGAGAATATTTTCGAGGTGATTGTGCTTTTTGTACACTTAAAGTCACAGATTTTGATTTTAAATGCCTTTTTGAGTATTTGTTTTTACCTTTGGGTGACAATGAACTAGAATTAAGAAATTCATTACGAGTCATTAGAACTGGTCGAGATACTTGGTCTTCTGAAATTTCACTCTTATCACTATCATCATTTAACTGATCTTGAGGCACTGAAGATGATGTTATATTTTGAATGGTATCATTCATTGAACTATGACACTTAACAGAAGTTTGATTTATTGGCTGTTCATTAAGTTTATTTTCATTATTAATATTAGGATTTAACACATTAGGTATTTTCTCATTAATGGCATTAAAAGAATTTATCAAGGATTCCTTGGTTGATGCACCACGAGGTCTCAAAAACCAACTCTTTTGTACTGGAGATTTTGTTTGCTTATTGTTTGAATCAACATTTGTTTTCTTTTCTGTTAATTTATCAAAATCTAATTTCTGTTGTTTATTTTGTTCTAAATCTGTTTCATTTTTTCTTTTCCTACCTTTTCTTTTAGGTTTTTCTTCTAATTGATCTTTATCAGTTGTCTTTATATCAGTAATATCTATCTTTTGAGTTTTTTTTTCTGGTTTTGATACTGTTATTGATTTTCGTTTCCGACCCCTGCGTTTAGGAGTTTCTTCTAATAGCTTTTCAGATTGGATCTCAGTTGTCATATCATTTTTGGATTCTTCTACTGATATTTTAATTTCTGATTCTATTTTTTGATTTTTGCATTCAGATAATTCCATCTGTTCTTCATTTATCATTTCTGTATCATGATGATAATCATTTGATTCAGATATAGAATCATATTGTAATTTCTGAGAAATTTTTGATTTTATGGAAGTTAAATCAACTTCAATATCTGATTTTTCTGGAGAAATCAGCAACTGAAACTGTTTTTGAATTTTAGGTGTTAAACATTCACTTTTCTCTTCTACATTATCAGTATTTTGAGATGAAACATCTGTTTCCAATAAAGTAGTTTTTATTTGTAGAGTTAATTCATTTTCTATGCAAGAATTATCTTTCATTATTTTCAAGTTATCTGATTCATTTTGTTGTGTATTTTCAGTTTTGCTTAAATCTTTATCATCAGCTACATCATTTTCCTTTGTGTTTTCTTGTATAATTGTTTTATCATCTTTTCTATTTTCAATAATATTCAAATTCTTTTTTTCTTCCATATTCAATCTTGATTGTTTTATTTCAGCAGATCTCCTTAAGCCCTCATCAATGATTTCATCTAATTCTTCATCTTTTTCAATAATTTTATCTACTTTAATTTCATTTACCACATTTTCCTTTTTTTCAGTTTCATTATTTAATTTATTATTTATAGTGTTAGAATTTAATTTATCTATAGCACATTCACTTGAATTTTCTTTTTTTTCATTTAATTTTTGTTCTTTAAAACTTTCTCTTTTTTCACTTTCTTTAAATAAATTACTATCAGTACTACTAGAAATTTTTTCTGCTGAATTTTTGACATTTATTACCTTTTCTTCAATTTGATTTATTTTATCCACTTTATTTGCAGATTTTGTTTTATCATTTATTTCATTTTGTATTTTTTCTGGTTGGGTTTTAGCAATTGAATCTCTCAAATGAATAACTACAGGATATCGACCTTGTTTTTGTCTAACTGGAGATCTAGAAGGGATAGATATATTTTGATCCTTTGTAAGATCAGTTTTAATTGATTTAGTATTTCTTTTTTTATCTTGACTGATATATTGCATTACTAAAGGTGCAGGATTTTTATCTTTAACATTATCACAGATTTTAATATTCTTTGCTTGAATAGTACTTTCTAATACTATAACTTTGTTTCCATGATCAGAGTTGGGCTCACACTTTTCATTTTTTTCAATGATTGAATATCTTTAACATTATCACAGATTTTAATATTCTTTGCTTGAATAGTACTTTCTAATACTGTAACTTTGTTTCCATGATCAGAGTTGGGCTCACGCTTTTCATTTTTTTCAATGATTGGAATGTTTTTGTGCATTTCTATATTCTTCTGTTGCTGTTTTATTTCCATTTTTTTACTATTTTCTTTTTCAGAAGACTGAATATTCTGTATGTTATCAGTCTGAACTGAAGAGGGCAAATTTACTTCTTGAGGAATTTCACTTGGTATATCAACATCTTTCTCTGTAATATCAGTTACTTCAATTTGTGGAACTACCTGATCAGAATTACTGTCAAAAGAATTTTCATTTTTAACACTTTGACTAGAAACAGGATTTTCAGTTTTTTTTTCTTCAATTTTTTCATTTTTATATATTTCAATAGTGGATTTTGTTAAAATTTTTTCAGTAGTATTTACAACATCTTGAACACATTTTAATGTTTCTTCTATAATTTGAGAATCTGCTTTTGATTGTAATGTTGTTTCTATGAAAGTAGAAATTTTTTTACATTCATCTTTGTTTGTTTCTTTCAGTTTAGAAGTATTACCTAGTTTATAAACTTCTTCAGAATTTTCATTTACAGATTCTAGCTTATTATTTTTCACTGTATTAATATTAAATTCTGTTAAATCAACTTCTTCATTTTTGGTGGACGTTAATTTGTTTACAATTTCTAATTTATTTGTTTCAGTTTGATTTTTTTTATTTAACTCATTAATACTAGTAGCATTATTACATTGTAAAATCTCACCTTGTTCTGATATAGATGAATTATTATTCTTTTTGGATAAGCAGTCTTCTAATACATCTGCCTGTAATTTATTATTAGAATTTAAATTTTTATTACAGGTTTCATCAATTTCAATTGCATTATTTTTATTTTCAATTTGGAATGACTCAACAGAATTTTTTTCATTTTCTACTTTATTTGTTTTTGCTTCTAATGAAGATAAAACTTTATTATTTTCAACAGTTTCTGATACATTAATGCATTGACTTTCTCCATATTGTGATTCCATATTAGTAATTTGATGATTGCCTTGTGAAAATGCACTATCAGGAGAAATTGGATTTTGTTCTATCAGTTTATCTGGAACTATTAATGATGAATTTTCTGGTATATTTAAGAGAGAAGCTTCATTTGGAACTGATTGGTCATTTTGAGATATTTGACTAAATTCATCAAGAGCTATATTGTCTTGTTGTAAATCTCTTACATTTTCTGTTTCTTCTAATTCAGGCTCCAAATTTTGATTTGGATTATTTATAGTTGACATTTCAACATTTGATGATTCAGAAATACCTGTAACAGCTGTCTCTGGAGAATTTGTTAAAGTGTCTTTTAAAATTTTATTTGAAGTATTTTCCATAGTATCATGTTTTATTAAATTATCAGCCGTGCTTGTTGATTCATCTGTTTTAGTAAATACTACTGTTTTGGGATATGTTTGTTGATCTTTCAAAATTTCTTTTTCTTCTATAAATTTTTTATTTGTACAATTTTCTTCCTTTCGCATCTCTTGTGCTAAACAAGCTAATTCCATTAATTTTCTATCTCTTGACTCTTCTTCAGAATTTGAAACATTTTTCTGTAAACTAGTATTTTCAATGGGTTCAGGAAAATTTTTTTTATTGACAGAAGATTTTATATTATCTGATTGTGTGTCATTCCCATCTATATTCTGAACTATGTTATTCTCTGTTTGCTTATTTTGTGCAGGTATTAAAAGCTGTTCAGGTGCAGATTTAGCTAATTGGTCTGATTCAACATTTGTTTGAATTGAAGTCATTTTCCCATCATTATTTACTACATCAAACTGTGCATTTGATTGATTGACCACAAACATACGTGGTTTATTATCACCACTTTCAGAATGCATCATTGTTGCATTAACAACTGTTCCTTGAGCTAATTCAGCAACTGCTTGATCTGTTGAATGTTCTTGATCAGTACTTACAACAACAATAATTTCACCTGCTTCTTCACCTTGAGTTAAAATTAAATGTTCACCATCAATTTCAATTTCTTGTGGTTGAAGATAAATTGTGTTACTATCTTGAACTAACTGCACTTCAGATGGCTGCACTTCTAAATAGCCCAGAACTTGTTCTCCAATTTGTTCAGTTGATAATTGAGTAGTGGAATCAGTAGTATGAGAAGTTAAAGCTTCAAATTTTGCTAATACAATTTCACCAGATTGTGATATTGCTGTACTAGATATAACACCAGATGACTGGTCTGGTGTTTCCATATTTATTTAAAAATAATAGTCAGCAAATGTTTAGCAGTTTATTGATGCATGATGAAAACTTTTAATTATCTTTAATATTCATCATACAAACTTGATATTCAATTCTTTTTCATAATTTCTGAAATAATATAAAATGATTTTAATTCATTTATAGAAAACCATTTTAATTTAAGTACAAAGAAATCCATAAACAGTTATCATAATAGAAAAAATTTATAAATAAAAACAGTCAATTAATTCATAAAATTTA
This sequence comes from Olivierus martensii, assembly GCA_000484575.1. Taxonomy (NCBI): domain Eukaryota; kingdom Metazoa; phylum Arthropoda; class Arachnida; order Scorpiones; family Buthidae; genus Olivierus; species Olivierus martensii. Next base: position 143,625 of record AYEL01026806.1, on the reverse strand, counting down.
TTTTTTAGCATAAATCTTTATAGCAAGTCAATATGTTTTTAAAATTTATAATCTTTTAAATAATAGATGTTTAACTAATTTGATTAGTATAAGCAATATACAGTTTATTATGAATAGATGTAATTATAGAGAATACTCAATTTTTCTAATAGTATGAATACAACTTTTCTTTCCCCACATGGTATTTTAGTAAATGCAAGCTTTTTTAATCACAATTTTATTTTAAATATTAATTTGACCCCTTTTCATTTTCCATTTTAAGTTATAACACAGGATAAAAAACAAGAAAGGAAAGAAGTCTTGATTAACAACATTTTGAATCAATTATTTGACCCCTTTTCATTTTCCATTTTAAGTTATAACACAGGATAAAAAACAAGAAAGGGAAGAAGTCTTGATTAATTATCAGTATTTAATTTAAGTGCCACAATTAAAGAGGTGTTCAGAGCCCTATAGCAAAATATGTACTGGACAAAACTCAACCAAATTTGGTATAAGTATTCTTCAGAGCATGAAGTTTTGATTTATAAAGGAAAAAAAATTATACATATCTCTTAAATTACTGCTTTTACTCATATTTATAACACTTACTTTTTATATCCAAGCACTATCAGGAGTTGAGTCTCTGTTAAGAGAGACTCAACTCCTGATAGTTGGTTATAAAAAGTAAGTGTTATAGGAAAAAAAATTAGTACAAAATTTTGCCACCATGGAAAATTTGATGAAATGCAAGAAATTTGTATTATCTTGCTCTTTTTACTGAAAATTTGGTGGATATACAAAAGACAGAAAATGATTTGCATTATTCTGATAAGACTGAAGTGCTATGGCTCACACCTCCTTATATGAATATGCTTTGTCAGTCAAGCTTTAGCAACATAAACAAAGTGGTAATATTAATACTGCACTTCAAGAATTCTGATATTTAAAGAATATGAAAAAAGGATCAATGACAATAACAAATTTAAGAAAAATGATTTCGATTTGAAAATATCAGATCTTTAGCAGTGATACCAAAACAAGGGTACAAACCAACTATTCCTCAACAAGTGAAGTTGTAACTGCCATTGTGGAACAAAGACTGACTAATGCATAAATTTCCAGCATTTCCTCAGGCAATATCCAGACAACTGACTATGCTATATTGAACTGTGTAGAAAATCCTGTATCAAATGCTGAAGTTTTATCCTTAGATTTCCCATACTCAAGAATTACTTCATGGTGATGCAGTAGCTTGAATGCAATTTTCTCCAATATTCTTAGCTCAAATGGAACTGGATGGCCTTGGAATATCTTATAAAATGAACAAGACACATCTTTATCTGAACAGCAGTATTCACTTTTGCATTTCAGTACGTATCTTTATACTCATTGTAAGTCATAATGTGATATGGGTTCAATGCATCATTTCTCATCAGTACATATTCTTTCAAAGAAAATTGCCCAACATGACTGGTAACTTGTCTCATCACTGCTGTTAAACATCAAGAGATGCTACTCAACTTTGTTGCTTCACAACTTCAGCAGTGAAGATGCCTCAATTACCATATTCATGCAAGATGGAGCATCATCTCACAACAGAGTGCATATATAACAAATGTTATGAAAACATTTCACAGAAAACACAATATTAGTCATGCATTTCTCAAGTCATGGCAACTCATTAGCCTGATTTCAGCTCATGATTTTTGGTTTTGGAGATATCTAAAATGCCTGGTGTATCAAGGACATGTTCCTTATTTAGCATCTTTGAAAGATAGAATAATATTATACATGAGGCAAATCAATTCCGATTAGTTGTATTCCCCTGTAGAAAATGTCTTTAAAAGTTTTTAGAACATCTGAAAAGAAGACATATTGAATCACATCTGTAAGTTATATGAAAATTAAAAATTAATTGCAATCTGTGATAAAATAAAAATAATTTTGTATCAACACAAAATTTGATCTGGAGTGTTTCTTTTAGCCATTACTCTTTAATTAAGTGTTTCCAATGCCAAATTTTTTCTTGTGGCAAAATTTGTAGTAATTTTTTTCCTTATAAATCAAAACCTCATGTTCCAAATAGTACTAGATCAAAATCTGGTTGAATTTCATCCAATAATATTTTGCCACAGAGCTCTAAACACCTCTTTAATTGTAGTGACCCTATATATATATATGATTTTCATCTAACCTTCAATCAACAGAAGCAAGTATCAAATACCAAAATGGTACATGTCAATGATGTATGATACAATATTTAATATAATGTCACTGTTTATAAATACATTCAAATTTCTCTTTTAATCTTAGATTTTTAAATACAGCTGGATAATTTTAAAAGAAAATGTTGTAATTTAAATTCTTTTTGTGATTAATTAAAACAGAATATAATAAATAAACAATTATGTGAAATCATTGGTTATATAAAATAATTTAAAAAACTGGTATTTATTTAAGATAATTAAAATATTTTCAAGTATAAATTATATATACATATCATTACTTCAAATGTAATAATAGAAAGCACTTATTTCAAAGTTTCATAATAATAATAATAATGAATGATCTTATTAATATTTTTTACCTGTATAAAGGCTTTATTTTTCTTATTTTTATAGAACATAAGATGGACAAGAAGTTATAATAATGCTACCTATATTTGTCAATACATATAGTTCACAACATTGGCATGAGTAGGAAATGATTAGGTTGACCATTTCCTACTCATGCCAATCTAGGACAGAAAAAATTCAACAGAAACATATTTTTTAATATATTTTATTTTTGAATTTATATATTTACTGACTTATCACATTCATTATTTAACAATAATGTAATTCAACAACACTTTTTTTAAATTCAATCATCATATACATATTGAACTAGAACTAAAGAATTTGAACAACAAATACTATTGACACATATTAGCATGAATTTTAACATGTTTCGTGCATGCATTTCAAACAATGTTGTCAAATGTAACCCATCTAGCTGATTTTGTGCAGCAATTTCAAAAAATAAAAAAAAAAACTTCAATCTTGAAAATGGATGGTTTTTAAAATCCAGGATATTTACTGATACAAGGCAATGCACCAAAAACCAGGACTGTTCTGAAAAATCTGAGATGAATGATTTTTTTATGCATGATATATGATTCCTAGAAATGACAATATAAATTGAGAATAAACAAAACAAGAACTTTTTTCACATATTTCAATGTAGAATATTCTAGAAAATTCCCACATGATACAAGCCAAAACTGTTATAATTTATTCCTATTGGAGTTTCTCCCTTAGCCAAACTTACAAAGGTATCTCTTTCTGGCTAATATTGATCACCTGATGCTAAAACAATTAGAAATGCTTAAAAAAACATAGAGGCAGAAAGATAAAGAAACAATGAAAATATGCATAAATATTTTACCATAATGTATAATGGGATAATGAAATATGGTGTCATCTTGATTCTACAAAAGAATAAAACAGCAATACCAAATCATTACTATTTATTTTGCTTAATGCTTTCTTTGGATTCTAATCACAATGAGTGTGTTTTCATGATCATGGCTAATTCATCTTGCATTTTATAATTTTTGTGCTACAAGCAAGACATATTCAAATTTTTATGGCTCTCCTGCAAACAGAATTCTTAATTTTTAAATTTTCCTCACCAATGACAATTTTCAATTTTTTCCAAATCATATCATGCATCTACAATGAAAACCTCTAAATCATATCATAAATCAATAAAAATTTTTGCATATATATATATATATATATATATATTTCAAATACATATATTTGAGAAAATATAAATAGAGAGCATGTAAATGAAAACTAGATACATTTAAATAATGCATATAATATTATTCCTTACTTTCACTTTTTTCTTTAACATTTAAGGAATAACTTATCAGCTCCGTTAGGTTACAAACAAAAATATATTTATTATACAAAGAACTTTCGGCTTAAAAAAGCCATCTTCAGTGGTTTTTTATGTCAACATGATTAGAATACAGAATATATCATTAGAATAAATTTAAAAATTTATATTATATGTAGGTAGAAAAACATAAACAGAAAAGATAACAATATATAGAAAATTAAGTTATTCTTTAAATATTTAAATAATGCTATCTAATAAATAAAAACAAATTTAAAAATTAAATCCACAGAGATTCATATATTTAAAAATATATGAATCTCTGTGAATATAACTTTTTTCCATATATTTATTAATATTCTATTACTTATTTATAATTCTATTGTACCATAAACTTTTAAAGTTTCATGACACTTTTATTGTTATTATTTATTAATTTCAAAAACCAAATACAAAATAAAAATATTTTTTAAATTTCAAATTACCTTGAATCATGTTACAGATTAAAAAATATAATTCCAAATATGGATATTTAATCTTATGTTTTATTTTAAATGTGGTTTGAAGGAAAATGAAATTATTCATTGATCAAAAATATTTTCATTTTATTTTATATTTGATCTATATATTTTATTTAATTGATGAACTTTAATGAAATTAAATGTTTCTAATTTTATGAAAAATCAAATATAATATAGAAAAAATATTCTTAAATAAAAAATAACAATTTTCTATTCTTCTTTTATTATAACAAAATAATTCAAAAACCTGTTATATTATAGAATTACTAACTTTATAAAAAATGCAAAACCACATTCAGATTGAAAAAGAAAATATTAATAAATGCATTATTATTAATAAATAATAATATTGGGAAGGAAAAGCAAAGCTTTGAAAACATATGAGATACAATTTGTTGAAAAGTATTATTTAAGTTCTTAAAAGACTAGGGAAATGATGTCTGATTTACTGTGATTTGTAGGCTTTCTCATTGTTCTCTTCATTCAAAATCACTGTTCTGACTGGGATTATTTAAGTTCTTAAAAGACTAGGGAAATGATGTCTGATTTACTGTGATTTGTAGGCTGACTTCTCATTGTTCTCTTCATTCAAAATCACTGTTCTGACTGAGACAGGAGATTGACCAGTTATCTATATCAGATCAAATTATCAAATAGATTTATAGGAAAACAAATTTCGCCATTTCTAATTTTTATTTATATTCATCTTAATTATTTATTCTTCTATATTTTACTTTAAAATTTTGAAAAAATAAAAAATATCATACTATTTTATATTCTAGAATTATATGATACAAATTATTACAAAAAAAATAAAAATCAATATTTTGCAATTACTATTTCTAAAAATATAAATGTTTGGAGGCAGTTTCTAAAGTAAGGTTCTCTAGTTTTGTCCTTTAAAGACAAAATAAGATTGAAATTAATTATAATAATAAATTCTGTATAATGAAAATAATGAACAATACAAAATATTGTAAATACAAATGCAGAAATGAAAGAATTAAAACAGATATATCAAAATTCACAGGATATGAAACTAACTACTTCATATAAGATGAAAACTATTTAAGAAAGATATTTTCAAGTCAAAGATGACAACATCCCATTTTTAAGTAATGTAGGCTATCCCATTCTTCTGATAATGGTAAAACAATTTTAGTTCCATTTTCCCCAATAGTACAATAGGTTTCCTATTAGGCAGTTTAATTCAGCCCAAAAGTTTCTGCATAAATTGGAAACTATCCAAAAATCTAATTATTATTATTTAAATTTGACATACATGAATTTGAGCATTGATAAATGGAATGGCTACATAAAATTTATGAGCATACTATACACCTAGATATAAAAATTTAAGGTCATAAGTAATATTTTTGCAAAAAAAGTAAATTATTTTAGTGAATTTTTTATTTAACTACTCCATATAAGATGAAAACTATTTAAGAAAGATATTTTCAAGTCAAAGATGACAATATCCCATTTTTATGTAATGTAGGCTATCCCATTCTTCTGATAATGGTAAAACAATTTTAGTTCCATTTTCCCCAATAGTACAATAGGTTTCCTATTAGGCAGTTTAATTCAGCCCAAAAGTTTCTGCATAAATTGGAAACTATCCAAAAATCTAATTATTATTATTTAAATTTGACATACATGAATTTGAGCATTGATAAATGGAATGGCTACATAAAATTTATGAGCATACTATACACCTATATATAAAAATTTAAGGTCATAAGTAATATTTTTGCAAAAAAAGTAAATTATTTTAGTGAATTTTTTATTTGCATTTTATGAAAATTCAACATAAAAAGACTTACACACACACACACACAAACTAGCATAAGGACGGATCTACAGAATTATTTTACAGAAAGTCCCTTATTTACATTGAAATAATTTTTTATTTGCATTTTATGAAAATTCAACATAAAAAGACTTACACACACACACACACTAGCATAAGGACAGATCTACAGAATTATTTTACAGAAAGTCCCTTATTTACATTGAAACATATCTCTCATTTTAATTTTGGATTACATCACTTATTTATCCCTTTCTAATATTTTGTAGATATACACATTTCATTTTTTTCTTATATTTTCTTTAGTTAAGAAATTACAAAGTAGAATGCAAAATACAGCTATATTTGTATGGAAACTTGTTAAAGGTGAAAATAATGAGAAAACTTGTCTAATTAAAGAACCATCTCTATGATTATTCATATAATGAAAGATCATCAAAATTATAAACAATTAAAATGAGAAATAAAATTTCCACTAGTTTTGTATACTATAAATGCCAAAATTTAATTTGTTCAAAAGTTTAATTAGTAAAGAATAAGAAAGTAAATATGAATCTTTGAGTTATTACATTGGCAATAGATATTGTTGAATCTGATTCTTTTCTAAAACTTTCAATTGCTGTAGATGTTGATAGATGTGAGTCATTTTTAGATATTTTTTGAAATATACAATTAGAGAATTTTACAGTTTTTTAAAGGTGAATTTTTTATAACTAATTTTATCATAAATATTTGTGGAAACATTTTTGAATTGAAATAAACAATCGAATGCAGTACTGTATGCCAATAAGGCTAACATTATTGCAAAGCCGTTCATAGTGGTAATAATAAGTGAATATTCATAAGGCAGGGAACCCTCATATTTCTAATGCTCATTATTGCAAAGCCGTTCATAGTGGTAATAATAAGTGAATATTCATAAGGCAGGGAACTCTTGTATTTCTAATGTTCAAAAAATTTTTGGTCTATTCGACCCTCATCAGCTGTATCTATACTATATATATAATGCTCAAAAAATTTTTGGTCTATTCGACCCTCATCAGCTGTATCTATACTATATACATATATTATGTAGACCTTATTAACAGTCAAGAATTCCAATAGAATTCTTAACTGTTATTAAGGTCTACATAATATATGTATATAATATAGATACAGCTGATGAGGGTCGGATAGACCAAAAACGTTTCTGTGACTGTACAATAACTGTAATAAAGATGTTTATATCATACCTAAGTGCTAGGAAAAAGAATTTACCCTTGTATTTCTTTTCTAAATTTATTTTTTATATTTTATTTTCCATATATGTATTTTTCAACATTCAATACTAATTTTATAAAATAATATTAATCAAACCAAATTGAACCCTTGGAATTTTAATAATTAGAAATAATTTATTCTATGGTTAGTGCCATTAAATGAATTCTAATTATTAAAATTCTGTTAATTTGTGTTTAACTTAATTGGATTAAGATCATTTAGATTATACATCCTTCAGTTATAGTTTATTATTATTCTGATAAAATATCTCTAAATTTCTAATTTATTTTCATTGAGACATTTTTGCAAACTGTCCTCATTGCTTTTAAAACACATTGTACATAACAATATTTCATTATATAATCCATGGGAACAGATAATTACAAAAACTGAATTATATAATAAGCAATGAGTAAAAACTGAAACAGTATAGGATGATTCTAAAATTCACTTCTCATAGAAAGTTCATGTAGAATCAGAAATTATCAAAATGATTTTTGAAATAATGTTGGGTTAATTAATTAGTTTAAAGAAGTATTAGTTTATTTAAAACTAACTATTTAACACATGTGGATTTGTAATTATTCATAATGGTATATAAAGAAGAGAAAGTTGATGCAATATATAATTCTATGATTTTCATATATTGCATCAGTTTCTTTTCCTCCTCATAAACAAAATGAATACCTATAAATCATGTGTGTCAAAATTTTATATGTTAATAATTGGTTTTAATTAATTTAAAAAAGAACTGATTTATTTAATGTGCATAAGATTATTTCAAAATCTATAACTCTACATGAACTTTTCATTAACAGTTAATCAGTAATTAATAGAAAAGCAAAACTTTACTACACAACAAAACTACAATTATTGATGAACTCTATTATAAAATCTCAACATGCAGTGGAAAGAATTTCAGACAGATCTTTGAAGTGAAGCATAATTAAGTGATAGCTATCTGCAGGGCTGGATTTACCTATACGCTAACTAGGCCGCGTCCCAGGGCCCCGTGATTCTAGAGGTCCCAAACTATCAATCAGTTTTCAACTTTTATAAACTTTTAATAAGAAAAAAACAGGTTTTTATTAAAGTGCTAGATAGAAAGTAAAATTTTAAAGGAGTTTTTATTAAAGTGCTAGATAGAAAGTAAAATTTTAAAGGTTCCTTCGTTATAAGGAGCTTTTAAAATTAGACATAGCTGATTTGAATTTTTAGGAGCCCCAAAGACCCTTGCTCATCCTAGGGCTCCCAAAAATGCAAATCTGGCTCTGGCTATCTGAATATCATATTCCAGATTCTTGATGATATAATGGCATAGAATTTCTACAGAAATAGAAAAGGTGCAATTTCAAGGAAATACCTTTATCTTCTATAGATTTAATATCCTATTTATAAACAGCAGATTAAAATAATTTATTTTTGATCATATTCCAAACAAACATCGTATTATGATGATTCATTCCATCATACAAACAACCATCTGATTATGAAAAAATATACATCTTAACAAACCAAAAGGTTACATCTACATTTGCTTTACAGATTTTAAAAAAAATTCTTTTGATTTAATATCTACTGATAAACTTAATGATGATTATATGTACACCATTTCATGAAGAGAAAAATCATCTCTGCTTTCTAAACATTATTGCAAATAAATCATATAATATAATAGCTTTGTTAATCTTGCAACCCTAATACAATACTTAAGTATTCTATACTGTGATTCTGAAATGTTCAGCCCTTTCTTTTCTCATTATACATAACTGACTTATCAGTTGTTAAAAATGATTTTTTACATATTTACTTTCCTGTTGCTTAAAAAAATTTTATCCTATGATAAGATAATATTCTTTGTTAATTCTATGTTATCACAATAATATCTGCTTGCATCATTATGATTTACCAAACTACCAATTTTAAAAAAATATTTTTTTGAAAACTTATGCATTGGAATTAATTTAAATATTTATTTTCAAAATTTGATTCTTCCTGAAAGGGTACTTTTTAATATATTTATGATCATACCTATATATTTATTTTGCATGTTGGATGGATGAGGCTATACTAATTTTTATCATTTAAAATTTAGTTAATAATTTTTTATTGTAAGTGAATATATTGTGTATAATTTATATTCTCAGCCATTTCTCACTTAAAGAAATATTACATTTTTAAAACGCTGTAATTTCAAAGAAAATTTTGAAATTTGGTGGTGTATGATACTAAAGTTGAATACTCCATGCAAATTATTCAGACAGATAAGGTTAATTATCGATATTACATCAATTGACATTGTGCTTTTATAAAAATGAATAAGTATTTAGCTTCATATTTTAAAATTTTCAGTCATTTCTCTATTAAATTTATTATTATTTATTTTCATTTTTATTTAGGGCCTATCAATTTTGCATTCCAACAATTTAGTGATTTTCATGTTGTATATATTATCATCTTTATCATTACCATAAAAATGAGCATTATAATCTTTTCTAAGAGAAAATGTGACTCTAAGATACAAATTAAAATATACAGGCTACTTTGAGACTCTGAGATGATTACAAAATTATCAAGAAAAAATGAGAGTAATTGTAAATAAAGATGCTCATAAAAATAGAATAAAAAAATAAAAATAAGTTGCATTAATTATATTAATCATATTTGCAAAGAATTTATAAGTTTCTTTTTTTTCAGAGTGCAATTAAAGAATGTATTTTAGTAGAATCAGAAAGAAAAACAAAAAATAAAGCATTTTTTTTAATTATATACTTGTATGATATAAAAATTGTTGCAATGCAACTGTGAAGTAATTTTATTGTACACATATATATTTCTTAATGAACATATTCATTTACATAAACTTTCTGTAATAAATAATAAAAAAAAAAACAAAATGACTTAATTATCATCATTTTTGTACCCCTTGGATATTAGTGCAAGAAAAGAGGTTGTGCTATGAAGGTTTTAAAAAAATATATAATGTTAAAATAATAATGTTTTCCAACAATTCAACAATCTATAATACAGGTTCAACAAATTTTAGTCTAAATATGACTAGATTGTCTAACATTGAATTTCTTAGTCAATCTTATTAAAACCAAAATAATAAAACACAAACATGAATTCTTAAAATTTCAGACAAACTGGGATCAGAGAAACACATTTTCCTCAAATTCATTTCAAATATAATTAAAAAAAAACTAATTATCCAGAAATATATCATTTCTTCTTTCATAGATTAGACCAGTGGCTCCCAATGGGGTCAGTACGCCCACCAGTGGGCACCGAAGAGATCTAAGAGGGCTTTTTTGGTCCAAGGCAAATTTAGGAGGCGTTGAGGACCAACTGCTGCCCTTCTGGGCAATACTCACAAGAATGCACTGAAAACTTTGATTAATACTAAAAATCATCGAACGCATGCTTCAACAAATAGTTCTACATGTCTTTTACGAAAGATCAGTCCGTATTAAAAATAGGTATTGGTACAATATAGCTTTGTTGCTAATATTTTTTTGACTATAGTCCTTTCAACTAAAGAACTTTCAAGGCCAAATTCAATGATCGCCCAGTCTTTACAGTTAGAATTACGTATAAGCGACTACTACTAAAACCTTTCTCAAACCTACAAAAAGCAGAATTATCACTGCAGGAGGAGTTGATAGAATTGTCAAAAGATGAAAAGTTAAAATTGAAATTAAAAAATGTATATCAAAAATTTTGGCTTCAAAGGCAAATTCCAGTATTATATCTGGCTTTATGGATAGCATCAGATAAGTTTTTCATTGCATTCCCATCATCATATTTAGCCGAAAGAGGATTTAGCGTAGTCAGCAATTTACTAACAAAGAAAAGAAACAGATTGTTAATAGTGGAATGCATCAATTTAAGATTGCTGTTGACAAATATGGCACCAAATATCGAAATATTAATGTCATTACACCAAGCTCAACTCTCACTAAACAATATTAATAATATCAATTTTTTTAATAATATATATTTGTTTATCAAACTTTGAGCAACACACCAATATTGTTAATATCTTTCAATAAAGTAATTTAAAAAATCTGTCCTTGTTTTTCAATATATAATATACTTCACCTAAGAGGGGCATCATCAAATTATTGTTTGAAATGTATTTCTTAAATCATTTAATATTTTAAGAATAAAAATATAATTATAAAATATTAAAATCATTAGCTTACTATTTGTGGATATCACTTTGTTTCATTTTATCTATTATTATTTATATATCTGTTGTTGTTATAATACGGTTAAACCCCGATAAGACGCCACCATCCATTTGGCTGAATTTTTGTGGCTAATCGGGGTTGGCGGTTTATCGAAAACATGTGTAGTATAAAAATGATAATAAACTCCAAATTTATTAAATTTTAATAAAATACAGTACATTTATATTTAGCATTCAAACTTAACATTTCTAAAAAACTATAATTTACAGTATAATATACATACCATATATGTGCAGTACTATATAGAAAACATGTCCATCTGGTGTTCTGATCTTCTACTTTGAGTTCTCTGTAAAACACAATGTACACAGCTTATTGTACAGTATCCTTATTTGCTCTGTATGCAAAAAATGATGGAACGATGTGGTTCTTACAATCTTAAATTTTCTACAACTTAGGTGTGAACCAGTCTTAAAGAGACACATGATTAACCGTTAACTCCATCTATCCCAACCGCTGATTACAAATGAATCCAGAGAGCCTTTAATACTGTACATATAGTACTGATGAACTTCGGGATGTAAGTCATCTTACATGTCCCTGGTGGATTAACAAGGACAAATACAATACCAAAAAGAATATTTGTTTAGACATTTCTACTGGTGGATGGCATCTTATCAGGGTTTGCCTGTTCCATTAACCTAGGGAAGATCCGTTCTGCCAGTTTTCTTGATGATCAGTGAGAATGGCGGCTTAACGGGGGCATCTTATCGGGAGTTGACTGTAATAATTTTTTGCAATTTTCTTTGTAATTATCAAGTTTCTACAATTGTTTAAAGATATTGGCAAATGAAATAATGGTATTAAAAATAAGGATTTGTTATTTTCTAGTTTTGTTGTCTTTGTCAATATTTTTTGCAATTATTTGCAACAATGTTTTGTAAATATGCACATGGTTCTCAATTTAGATAAATTTTACTTTATATAATATTTTTGATGCCAAAAATAATTTTTAAATCACTATTATAATTTTATAAATTTTGCAGCACTTATTTTATGTGATAGAACTGTAAAGATAGTTATGATATTTGCTGTAAGGTAATGATACTATTGATAATGAATTATTGTAATTGTTAATATTGTTACCATATATTATATATCTATATACATTGTATTATATATTATACATATGCATTATCTTATAATAATTATTACATATATCTTTCCTTTTAGGTTGGCTGTATATGCACAATATATATTTTTAATTTTTCTTAATTCAGTTCTTACAGAATTTAAATTACATTAATGCATTCAAGATCATAAATCATATGTGTATTGAGGAGTATCTCAATATACATATGATTTATGTTCATATTAATATGAATAATATAAGAAAATAAATAACCACAACACCAATATAGATAACATAGTTACAAAAACATATACTGATGTGTTTAATCTACTATATTTTAAATATTTTATTTATAGAATATACATTATTAAAAATCACATAAATGTCATTAATCATCATTAATTTTTAGACTTAAAGCTTGATGTTGAAACAGTTAGAGAAGAATTAGAGCAAGAAAAGTTTGTTTTCATGAAACGAGAAGAAGAATGGCAAAAACAAATTCAGTTACTTCAATATAATTTATGGGAAGAAAATCAAAAAAGTGAAGTTGAAAAGTTAGTTTTCTTAAATTTTTCTTTTTTTTACAAAACATAAATTTCAGTACTTAATTTTATTAATTTCATATTGAGATCAATACCAAATAGCTTTTTTGACAACCTGATTTCTATGAAAAATTATCTTACATTTTACTTATAGAAAGTCTATTAAGTTCTCTCAAGAATAGTAAATTTATTAATATATGCTCAAAAAATATAGTGAATTTATAAATCAAAATCTATAAATTAAATAAAAATTTATAAATCAAAATCTCAAAATTTAGTTGAAGAAAAACTCCTATATTAATGATTATTTATTTTTGCATACAGATTTTAATCAGAGAGAAGATTCAAATATATGAAAATTTATTTATCAAATATAAATTTATTTTAAATTTTAAATTAATTATTTTATTGGATCACAGTTTTAATTTTTATGACTAGTTTTTTAATCTATAATACCCTTAAATTTCTTCTTCAATTGTGCTAATGAATATAATTATTTATGGTACATTAATGAGATGCAAATAGATATAATTACAGATACTGACAACCTGTTGTATGTAATTACATTTATTTACATCTTATTAACAATTTTTGGATTTATTGAAAATTATCAATATCAGATCAATGCTATTGCTGTAATAAGTGGAAATATATTCACATATTTTGGGTTATTAGCAATGTAATAAAATTAAATTTCATACTGCATAAATATCATTTGATCTGAATCTCATATAAATATTATTTGATCCTATTAAAAATGATTGATATCGGACCATATCTATCTGGACATCTGTTTATTAAAATACTATTTCAAGAAAATATTATCTGATTTAAAAAAATTCAAATACATAATTGGGATCTATTATAGAATCATGTGTTAAAAATCAGTTCATTATTCACAATAATAATGCAATAATTGTGAGATATTATTTAGATAGATAGTTAGTTATTCAAACAAATATGATCCAGTTGGTTAGTTATGATCCAATCATTTTCAATAAGCTTGATTCTCTAAGAGAAGTGTTTCTCAAAATTTTTTCCTTATGGCACTCCTACTTACTGTTTAGTGTTATTTATTTCTATGGCTTCCTTTTGTAATTGCTGATGGTTCTTTTACATATGGTTCCATAGAATTATGGTATGACCTATATTAAGAACTAGAGGATCTCAATAATATTTATCAATTTTGTTCAATTTGGATAGTATTTACACAAATTATTACTTCAGAACATATAAATATCTTTTCTAATTGTTATGTCAGTAATATTGATTGGATACCAATCATTTTCAATAAGTTTGATTCTTTAATGTGATCTTGTAACATGCGAGTTTTTAATAAGGATAGCAATTATTTATAAGGATTTATTATGCGAGTTTTATCCAAATAGGATATTATACAATTTATCATATTGATAGAGGGACAGACAAATCTAATTTATATATCTTTTATTCCATTTTGAAGTGGATAATATCAAAAAAATTGGAGATATTTTTCATAATGAATCAAAAATCCAATGTGTTTTGATTCCATCAGTTTATGATATAATTCTTTTTCTTTTATGACAATTAAATATAACAAAATATTATTGATTAATAAATAATAATAATAATTAAACGTGTGGAGTCCATGTTTCTGCGCATATGCGAATTCCCATGCCAGAAGTGTCACTGTTACTATTTTCTCTTGCTTCAAATCTTTAATCCCGTCTTTTAGAAAACTAAATCCCAATCTCATTAAAAATTTTTCTTTAAATTATCATAGTTTACTTCTATTTATGTTTGTATACTTCTTTTTGTTGTTTGACTTCAGTTTCTGTCTTTTTCAGTCGAAAAATGTTGGTTGTTCCCTGGCTTGAGAGTTCAGTTTGCATTCGGCACATTGAGGCTACATAAATGTTGCATTTAAATAATATTTAATTTATCTCAGAATTTAAATAATATTTTATTCATTTCAGAAATTATAATTTTTTATTTAAAAAAAAAAAATTATATTATTACCTAAATAACTGAATTGATAAATCAATAGTTTGTTAGTTGCCAATTTCATATAAAGAAAATTTCAAAGTTTGGTTTGGAGGGAAAAAAAACAATCAAAAGCATTATATACAAGGTTATACTAAATAAATGAAAAATCTCAAATTTGACAGATAAGAAACAAATGTTTCATTTTTGGTGGTATTTGGATACATAGTGACCAGGGATTAACTCAGTGGTTCCCAATTTTTTTTTAGCCATGCCCCACCTAAGCATCTCTAAAATCCTGATTCCCCCCCGTGACATATAATTTTTATTATTCAAAAAGTGAACTCTCATTCACATGGAGGAAGCCTTAAAGGCTATTAACTTGGTGTAAACATGCTTCCAAAGAACATGGCACATGTTTTTTGGAAACATGGCACATGTTTCCAAAAAACACAAAACAGAAAAATGAAAGAACGAAAGAAAAGTTGAAGTACTGAGGAAGAAATGACTAAGAAATTGTTAAAAAATAATAATAATATGAATTAATATATAAAAAAAAACAGCAAATATAAAAAATAGCAACCACTGTGTACATTCTTATTTTAATTTTAAATATGTATATGTCACATATTTATATACTGTATATATGGTCTCTAGAACCATAAGAAATGAAAAAAATTCATTGTTAATAACTCATTCTGGAATTGCCCCCCTTAAAAATCAAATTGCCTCTTTGTGGGGCATGCACCCCATGTTGGGAAACACTGGATTAACTAGTAAATGTATTTGATAATATTTATAGCTACAATATATTTATAATTCATATAAAGGTAGGCCTCGTTTAGTGCGAGTTCGAATAATGCGATTTCGATTAGTACGACTTATAAAATTGATACCATATTTGATTAGTGCGACTTACAAAATTAGTGCGAGTTCGAATAATGCGATTTTGATTAGTGCGACTTATAAAATGCGAGTTCGAATAATGCGATATTCGATTAGTGCGACTTATAAAAATTTGCGAGTTCGAATAATGCGATTTCGATTAGTGCGACTTATAAAATTGACATCGTTTTTCAGAAAATTCTTATACAGGGAGGCCTCAATTAGTGCGATATTCAATTAGTGTACACGACGCTCTTCCGATCTTATGTACAGGTAGGCCTCGATTAGTGCGAATTCAAATCTGATATACAGGTAGGCCTTGATTAGTGCGAGTTTGAATAATACATATTCGATTAGTGCGACTTACAAAAATGATACCGTTTTTCACTTAGTGTGAGCAAATATTCGATTAATGCGAGTTGTAAGCATAGACCAGTTTTACTAACAAAGGTCCATTTATTCGATTAATGCGAGTTGTAAGCATAGACCAGTCTTACTAACAAAGCTGTCGATTAATGCGAGTTGTAAGCATAGACCAGTCTTACTAACAAAGCTCGGCGACTTATAAAAATGATACCGTTTTTCAGTTAGTGCGAGCAAATTTTCATTAATGTGAGTTGTAAGCATAGACCAGTCTTACTAACAAAGGTCCGTCCCCTTTAATGATGTCAAATGCGAGTTGTAAGCATAGACCAGTCTTACTAACAAAGCTTCGCCTCTTTTAAAATTGATACCATTTTTCAGTTAGTGCGAGCAAATATTCGATTAATTTAAAATGATACCGTTTTTCACTTAGTCCGAGCAAATATTCGATTAAAGCAAGTTGTAAGCATAGACCAGTCTTACTAACAAAGCTCCGCCTCCTTTTACGATCAGTTAGTGAGAGCAAATATTCAATTAATGCGAGTTGTAAGCATAGACCATCTTACTAACAAAGCTCCGCCTCCTTTTATGATGTCAATTAACAAATTATCTTACTAACAAAGGTCCGTCCCCTTTTATGATGTCAATTAACAAATTAAAGTTACTAACAAAGATCCATCCCCTTTTATGATGTCAATTAACAAATTAATGATAATACTAACAAAGGTCCGTCTCCTTTTATGATGTCAATTAACAAATTAATATTAATTTTCGGTTATTAAAACTGGACAAGGAGCAGTCCAAAAACAGTCGCTTGGTACTAAATAAATGAAAAATCTCAAATTTGACAGATAAGAAACAAATGTTTCGTTTTTGGTGGTATTTGGATACATAGTGACCAGGGATTAACTCAGTGGTTCCCAATTTTTTTTTAGCTATGCCCCACCTAAGCATCTCTAAAATCCTGATTCCCCCCCGTGACATATAATTTTTATTATTCAAAAAGTAAACTCTCATTCACATGGAGGAAGCCTTAAAGGCTATTAACTTGGTGTAAACATGCTTCCAAAGAACATGGCACGTTTTTTGGAAACATGGCACATGTTTCCAAAAAACACAAAACAGAAAAATGAAAGAACGAAAGAAAAGTTGAAGTACTGAGGAAGAAATGACTAAGAAATTGTTAAAAAATAATAATAATATGAATTAATATATAAAAAAAACAGCAAATATAAAAAATAGCAACCACTGTGTACATTCTTATTTTAATTTTAAATATGTATATGTCACATATTTATATACTGTATATATGGTCTCTAGAACCATAAGAAATGAAAAAAATTCATTGTTAATAACTCATTCTGGAATTGCCCCCCTTAAAAATCAAATTGCCCCTTTGTGGGGCATGCACCCCATGTTGGGAAACACTGGATTAACTAGTAAATGTATTTGATAATATTTATAGCTACAATATATTTATAATTCATATAAAGGTAGGCCTCGATTAGTGCGAGTTCAAATAATGCGATATTCGATTAGTGCGACTTATAAAAATGATACCGTTTTTCACTTAGTGTGAGCAAATATTCGATTAATGCTAGTTGTAAGCATAGACCAATCTTACTAACAAAGGTCCGTCTCCTTTTATGATGTCAATTAACAAATTAATATTAATTTTCGGTTATTAAAACTGGACAAGGAGCAGTCCAAAAACAGTCGCTTGGCTTTGAAGAGGTGAAAGATGGGTTTTATTTTCTTTTGTTTATTACCTGATTTCTCCATTTAAAATAAAACTTCTGAAAAAAATTTGTTTTTTTTTATCCTTGCTGTCGTATTCTGCTAATAAACAAATAGAAAACTTGTTAAAAATTATGATTTCTTTATTTAAAATAAAACTTGTGAAAAAATTTCTTTTGTTATCATTTGCTGTCATATTCTGCTAATAACAAATAGAAAACTTTTTAAAAATTTCTCATTGGTTCATTAACTTAGCTAACTCTTTCTATCTGGAACTAATTAACTATAAAATAATTTAATATGATTTCTTTATTAATTGAAGATTATTAAAATTTTATAAAATTTATCAATGCTAGAATAAAGTTTATATATTTTAGAAGGAAATGATGTTATGAATAATTCCATTTCATTATGTCATGATGAAAATGCTATCAGTAGAGTACAAATTTTTTCTAAAATAAATACTAAAGATGAAAATAATAGAGAAGTCAGAGAGGTAAGTTTAGTTTAATTTGAATGAAATCATGGCTATTTTGAACAATGATAAAATGAAATGAATTATTACTTTTTAAAAACTGCATAATTAATTTTTTGTTCACTTTTAATTAAATTAAATTTTTAAAATTTAAAATAGTTTGATCCTGAAATGCAGGCCAAGTTTAATCGAGTGAGTGCTGCTGTCAAAGGATATTTAACCAGACGTCTTATGAAAACTGAACGTGTCCAAAATATAATACAAACAATTAAAGTAATCATCTCATTTCATTTTTAAATATTTTATTTTTAATAATCATTAAAGAAATTATTTTATCTATAGGATACTTTAATATGTGCTTTGAAATTTCATCAAGAGACACCCATCAAAAAAGGAAAAATAACAATCAAAGATGCTGAACTTCATAAAAGACTTATTGCACAGGTAGAAGATTAAATATACTTAAAAGTAAAAAATTAAAACACAATTTCATTTCATAGTTGTATTTATATGCTCAGATTTTCATTTTTAGCTGACTTCTGCTTGTTATGAGTTGCATGATATTTTCTTTAAATTAACAACAAAAGAACGGATGGCCATAATTAGGCAATCTCGTAGTATGTCTAAAGAAAAAGTGGAAAAGGAGGAAAAGGTAATTGTTTTTTAACTGATCATTTGGTATTTAATTTTAATAGAAATTTTAACTTTTAATAGTCTTCATGTAATATATCAAATATGGAAAGCAAAAGACGATTGTCCAGTGCTACATTAAAAGTATTAGAAAGAAAGAAAAAGTATCCTTTAAGATAAAATTTTGAGCAAATCATTACAACTAATATTATAGTTAGGAGAATCCATCACTAAAAATAACAAGGCTAATTAAATTTGGACTGATGTAACTCTATATATTAATTAATAATTAAACTATAATTTTGACTAAATAAAACAAAAATTTATTAGATTTCAGGATCAAATTAACCAGGATTGAAACCTCTAATTTCTATTTTTTTCAGTCCTGAGATTTAGAATTAGTAAATGAAAAATCCCAGCATCCCAGAATTTGATTTATTTAATAAAATAAATTATCATATGCCCTATCTTTTATGTAATTTCCTCTTTTTTAAGACATTTTTAATATGTCAAAGCATGAACAAAGAAAATTAAGTAAATTTTATTGTAAGTCTAGTATGAAAACACTAAATTAGTCCATTATAATATAAAGATTAAATATTCAACAGCAGAAAGTAAGATAGTTTTATATTCAAACTTGCAAAACAAAAATCAATTAGGACCTGGTTCTCTGAGTTAATGGTCTCCAAACTGTGGTACACATACCTCAGGGTATGTAAGAAATTTGCAAAGGATGTGCATATTTTCTGCTTGTTATAATACCTGTTTGTTGTATGGAATGCAGGCTATTATTCTTTATTAATAAAAGGTTACATGTCATTTTTCTTCACTGATAGAGGTACATGATTAAAAAGTTTGTGGTCTGCTACTTTAAGTTCACTATCTTATTATACACATTAAGTGCTATGTAGATCATTGATATATTATCCACTGGACCTTAAGACTTTTTATATATTATAAAATGAAATTTTAACTTAGAATTGATATATATAAAAATCATATTATGATATCATCTATAAAAAGAATTTTTTCAATGGATAGCAGGTACTTTATAAGTAATAAGCAATATAATATTTTCATGGTTTATTAAATGTTAATATTAGATAGATAAATCACATTTTCCTTTTATGTAATGAATATTGCAATTTTTAATTTTTCATAGATAAATTATATTGTTAACTACAAAAAATATAATAAATTGACAGATTATAATATTGGGGATTCCTGTTTGAAGAAGACTTTGTAATCCTAATATTTTTGATAAAATTAATGATATTTCTGTATTATATAATCTAATAAATGTAAGTAAAAATATTTTATCACAAAAAACACGAAAATATTAAAGGCTTTAAAATTTTAAAATTTAAAGTAATAATAATGCTTGTAATACATAAAGAATAAACAAATAGATATTTGTATTTTGTGATAAATGTTATGAAATAATTCCAAGATCCTGAAATGCTGGAATTAGAAATCATTTAACCTGAGATTGGGATTGTTTAAAAAAATCCAGGATTCCAAATCCCAGGACTGAAGCTACTACTGGAATTTTTGCTTCAATGCCTAAACTAGCTAGACTATTAGAAAATTGATGAATCTCCATTTAGTTCATGGCTGCTTATATGAATCAAATGGGAGTCATAACTGAGCCTTGGCCAATATAGAGCTGATTGATTGTTATTTACAACTTAACTGAAGTAGAAATTCATCAATAGTCAATTAGTCTAGCTAATTATGGCACTGGATTTGCTAAAGCCTAAATTTAATTCTAAATTGATAAAAATTTTTATTTTAGATAATTTAGTCAAAATTATAATTTAATTATTAATTATTAGATAGAAATACATTAGGTTAAAGGAATATTCTGCATTCTATAGAGCAGTAATGGCCAATTTTTTTAGATTTGAGGGCTACTTTTCATTTCAGAAATCACTGGTGATCTACTTTATAGATCAAACTGTGATCTATAAAATAGATTGTCAATGATTTCAATCAACAATTCAAACAACAATAATAATTTTCTATACAGAAAATATGACATAGATCCAATGTGGGCTACCTCTCACGGTTTGCTGGTCAACTAGTAGACTGTGGTTGACGTGTTGATCATCCCTGCTATAGGGAAACTTTTCTATCAGATCTTGATGAAATTTTGTAGGAATATTGAAGATAATAACTAACAACTTTTCATTGCTCATTATTTTTTCAATAAAATTTAAGGATGCATGCTATAATTGAAATGGTAAAGCATCTATTCAATAGTTTATAAAATTAAAATCATTGAGCAATAGTTAATTAAACTTGATCTATGTTAGAAATGTGCTGTTTTCAACAATATAAAAATAATAATCTATTTTATGCATTTTAGTATAAAGGATTATTCTAAAAACACTATTAATTAGATAAATTGGGATACATTAATATATGCTGTTGCAATAAGCTGTCATGTCTTATTACACTATCAAATTTATTTATGTAAAACGATTGTTTAATTTCTATTGTTTTCCCACATTCTTATACTCAACATAATTTTTTGAAATACAATCCAGTTAATGAATTGTTTTTTTTATAAAAGCAATTTCTATATATATATTTTTTGTTGTCTTTTATTTATTTATTATCTCATCTTTTAATTATTGTGTAATATTAGCATCTTAAACTCACCAAAGAGATTGAATCTAAATTTTGATAGCAACACAATAAAGTGATTCCATTGGAATTTTCATCAAACTTCAATAAGCAATTTCTATATATATATTTTTTGTTGTCTTTTATTTATTTATTATCTCATCTTTTAATTATTGTGTAATATTAGCATCTTAAACTCACCAAAGAGATTGAATCTAAATTTTGATAGCAACACAATAAAGTGATTCCATTGGTGGAATTTTCATCAAACTTCTTCAGTGATTTTAAATTTCTAGTATAATACAATAAAACTCTATGGCAATACCTTAAAAAAATTCAAATAGAAATTTTCTAATGTCAATCTGTATAGCATCATATTTATTATGATATCATGTCTCATTAACAAAATGTTCATTCACTGCTATGCAATAATCTTTTAAAAAATTTACATAATAATGAAAGCCTTTAAAAGATTATTGTAATTTTCAATTATAGCATAATCCTCTTTTGATTTTTTTTGAGAAAACCATAATGGTCAACTATATTTTATTCACTGTTCTGAACATATATGGCAAGTTGAGTAGGCAATTTCACAAATCAGTTGAGGAGGCAATTTCTTTATGGAAGTGCAGAATACCCTTTAACTAATTATTAAAAATTCACAGCTAATTCCATAATATTTTACTAAACCAATATTTTTCAGTAACAGCATTCAATAGTTGGATCATACTTGTGGGACATAACTGTTAACTGATATAACATATGACATAACTGATTCTGCAAACATGATCTACCATAATTATTTTACAAAATGCTTGATTGAAAATTAGTTTCTTCATTTCATTTTCATATTTAACAAATATTATTGTAAAAAGATTTTCTTGCAATAAGATAACCCTTCTCTAAATTATAACCAATCAATCATAGCCATATAGTCCTGATAGATATCACCTTTCATCTAAAGCAGTGCTGTTCAATTATAATGAATCTGAGGGCTATAGCTGTGTTTACTAGAGATATGGAGGGCTGCAGTTACAAAAAAGGGGAGGGCTTTGGTATTTGATATGCTATTGTCTCAACAAATGGAATGCAAAAATATACCACTTTTTGGAAACCAATTTTATTTCTAGATTAACAAACCTTATTACAAAATATATTTACCTGATTGCATCCAATAAACATGTTACATGTTAACAAAAAGTTATAAAATGTAAACAATTAAAAATATATAAAAAAAGTATGCATGTACAGTACCTATTCAATGTGATAAATGAGGGTGGGTAGTAGCATTTACAAGGATTGGATGTTTACTTTCATTCCTGTTGTAGCTATCCACAGAATATGTAAAAGAGAAGAATCTCCGAGGCAAGTTCAGAATAAAAAAGTATGCATGTACCTATTCAATGTGATAAATGAGGGTGGGTAGCAGCATTTACAAGGATTGGATGTTTACTTCCATTCCTGTTGTAACTATCCACAGAATATGTAAAAGAGAAGAATCTCCGAGGCAAGTTCAGAATAGATTCTTAACTATCTTCATGTTAGAAAATGCACTTTCACACAATAAATACTATCAAACATTGATATTACTTTCCAAACAAAATCACAAAAGTTAGGAAAACATTCATTAAACAAAGCAGTTTACCCATGTGATTTGTTATGAAGAAGTCATTTTCCCACCGCTACTAATATACTCTATTTTCATTTTCTATTTTACATTTTTCTCATTCATTTTACTAATGCAACGAACTCATGGTAAAATAAAAATGAAATTAAAGCATAAAATTAAATTAAATTAAAGTGTAAAATAAAATTAAAACAGAATCTTTCAACAGGTCACACAATCACTAAAATGGTGAGTGTTAGAAACCAAAAAATAACTAAAATACAGTCAGAATTCAAAGCTTTAAACTAAAATAGCTAAAATTAAAATTGAAATGATTGAAAATCTTATAAGAATATGGCAACAAACTCATGGTAAAATAAAAATAAAATTAAAACAGAATCTCACAACGGGGTCACACAATCACTGAAATCATAAGTGTTAGAAACCAAAAAATAACTCATATACAATCACAATTCAAAACTTTAAACTGAAATAGCTACAACTAAAATTGACGTGATTGAAAATCTTATAAAATGTGATGTCATTGATAGCTTGTTGATCGTTAAATAATTACTAATAATTAAGAAAAATTAATTGAGTTAATATAATTCAATTTTAGGATTCATTTTATTAATCTTTTTAAAAAAGTAATAAATAAAAGTGAAATAAACATTATTTAAAAAAAGTAATAAATAAAAGTGAAAAAAAAAACATTAAAAAGTAATATTATATCACAAGTCATGAAAGCCTCATGGGTCTCACAAAATGGCTTGACGGGCTGCCTTTTGGACAGCCCTGATCTAGAGTATCTGAAATTGATATATGGATTTGTTGGTGGATGATAGCATGTATTTGTGCTGGACTTTCATCTTTGAGAAATTCTGTATCTGTCTGTCCAGATGTTTTCAGGGAAATTTTTGGTCCCATAAAATCTAATCTTTCATTTCATAATTGACCCTTCTGTGAGTGTGGAATATTTGAACAATTTTTTACTAGTCTGTGCTGGTGACAATGGATCTGCCATTTAATTTCTAATTAGAAAAGGTATTAAAAACAAAAAAAAACTGATGTTACACTCATATATATATAAATTTTTATTGTTCTGCCAATTTTTTATCTTATTTACCATCCAAATTGATAAACACTATACAAGAGATTGTTTGACTACCTTTATTTTATTTAAATTTGAATTGATGAACTTTCAAATTGTATAATAAAAATAAAAATTTTCCTTCATTCTTCATCAGAAATAATAATAATAATGAGAGTTTGGATGGGAGAAAATCTTCAAAATATTATACAAAAGCTATCAGAAGGTCTGTATAAACTTTTTATCTGGAATATTAGTTTGTTGTTATTAAATGTTCAAAATTTTTTCATTCTCAAGAGGAAATGCAATTCCTAACCGTCCAGCTATTACACCCCCAAATCATAAATATGTACATCAACCATCATCTAAACAGGAATCTCAGAAAGGTAATTTTTTATTGCTGATATTATCATTATAATTTTAATTTAATCATGTTAAAAATTATTCAGCTTCTCGGAAGAGTACTGTTGTCGGAAATCACTCATCAGTCCGAAAGAAGCTTTTAGAAAACACAAATCTAAAGAAGTAATTTTTTACTTTGATAAAATCATTTTGTATATTTCTTCAGAATGAAATTTAATATTGTTTATTATTTTGAATATAATTTGCATATTTATTTTCTACAAGTTCATAAAAAATGAAAATTTTATATTTTTAACTATTTGAAATTTAATATTGTTTATTATTTTGAATATAATTTGCATATTTATTTTCTACAAGTTTATAAAAAATGAAAATTTTATATTTTTAACTACATTATTAAATAAAAGTTTTTACTAATACATTTTTAAACAGATTAAAGTTAAATTTGTAGTTTAAACTATGTGTATGTGTGTTTTATTTTTTAAACTTTTAATCCTTTTATTGCATTGAATATTATAGTAAAATAATAAATATATACATGTACGTGATTCTCGTAGGTTATCACCTGATAATTGTTGATGAACCATGCAATAATAATTATTGCAGGGTTATTATTTCTTCCATATTCAATTCTTTTGATAAAAGCTTTCAATTAATAATTTTGCCAGAGTTATGATAATCCTCCTTATTGAAAAAAATAGAAGAATGTCAGATTTTCTTCTAAATCCCTCATTTTTACTATTAGTAGATGAATTTAAAAATTAGATTATAAGCAAGATATTAATCCGAGAAAGGTACTTCAATGAACGGAGTTTTATTAAATTAGTCCAAGAGACATTTTAAGGATATTTAAAATAGGTTTTTCATTTTTTATCGATGTTTTGTTATCTGTATATGTGCAAATGTTACCAAAGCCTCTTCATCCGCCAATTAATAATGATTAATTGAACGTTTCCATTTCCCGGACGTGGACCCAGAGGTTGGTTTTTGAGAAACACAATGTGTAATCATGTTATATCAAGTGAAAATGTTTGTTAAACAAGTGCATAACAACTGTGATGAGACGATCGGATAACTGTTCAGCATAAATAGCTTCGTGTAACTGTTGTATGGCTGAAGGCATACAATGAATGGTACTGTTATCGGTCGGAACCGAGAAGAACAGGATTGTCCATGGATCAAGCCCATATATATTAACATATTCGAATTAGTCCGAATTTGTTTAATTAGATTTAAAAAATAATTATCTTTAAATATCTAAATGCATCTATTAATTGAAACAAATTTCATTCAATTATTCTTCAAGGAATTTTGTAACATAGAAGAAAATTTACCGATATCTCTGATCGTTTACACATGACGTCTCTGTGGATTTACACTAGAGTTGGGACGATACGATACGAAACGATATATCGTGTATCTTCGATTTACTCGTCTCGATATTCCGATATTTTTTTGGACGCCGATATATAAGAACGATACGATATTATACTTGCGATAGTATCGTTGGTTAAATAACATCGATTAAAGACTTGGTTAAAGATAACGGCCGATTTCTTTAGACAACTCTTTTATTAAAATTATTTTTAAATTGTATAGCTTCCACTATTACAAGCACTATGGCAGGAAAATAAAAATATGTACACAAAAAAACGTAAATAAATTAAGAATTAATCAAAAGGAAAAAAACGCTTTCGATTTATTAAAAATCATCATCAGCTTCCATTAACAGTCGAATAACAGTTATTCGACTGTTAATGGAAGCTGATGATGATTTTTTATAAGCTATGGATGATTTTTTATAAGCAGTGGATGGCAGATAATTCCATCACGTGCACAAGAGCTGATGATGATTTTTAATAAATCGAAAGCGTTTTTTTCCTTTTGATTAATTCTTAATTTATTTACGTTTTTTTGTGTACATATTTTTATTTTCCTGCCATAGTGCTTGTAACAGTGGAAGTTATATCATTTTGGCAGTGCAACTATTTTTAATTTTGTGTTATAAAATACTTATTTTTTTAAAATAAAATCTTATGGATTTAGTTCACTTTTGCATTAATTATTCAGTTATTATATATACTTTTTAACAAATAATCATTACTTGTAATTATTTATACAACAAACTATAAAGAAAAACAATGGCCTTTTCTTTAAATAAAGAAGTTTTTATTTAAGAAAAGTATATTTCCATTCCTCCCTGAGAAGGGTAATTTTTCCTATTAAAATATTTAATATTTTAATTAATTTTTCCTATTAAAATATTTTCAGTTGATTGTCTAATCCAGTGATTCCCAATCTTTTTTGGCCTACTGCCTCCTTTTCGAAAAAAAAAACATCAGCTCCCGTTCTTGAAATCAATAATGTAACCCATAGTTTTCCAACTTCTTTGGGTCATAGCCTGCTTTTTCAAACAATAATTTGATGATGCCCCTCTTAGGTGAAGTATATTATATATTGAAAAACAAGGACAGATTTTTTAAATTACTTTATTGAAAGATATTAACAATATTGGTGTGTTGCTCAAAGTTTGATAAACAAATATATATTATTAAAAAAATTGATATTATTAATATTAGTGAGAGAGCTGAGCTTGGTGTAATGACATTAATTTTTAATTTATTTACGTTTTTTTGTGTACATATTTTTATTTTCCTGCCATAGTGCTTGTAATAGTGGAAGCATTTTATTAATTTTCATATGTAAAACTGCTTAATTTTTTCATATATATCTGTATATACCTGTTATGTTAAATAATTGGAAATTTTTGAAAAATTAATTTTATCTGAAATAATAGTTTAAAAAATAAAATATTTTATGGAGTTGGTTTACTTTAGCAATTAATTTCTCAGTTATTAGATAATATATTGCAGACAAATTTATTTAGTCTTAAAGCAAAATATGTAATAAAAGTCTTAGACCAAATTTATTAAATTATTAACAGTTTAATTCAATTTTTCCTACATGGAATCATTTCAGCTATTTGATTATTAATTGTGATTAAGTTCTTGTTTTTTCTTTTTAAATTTTTAAGTACGTCATTTTTATAAATATGCATTAAATTGCTAAAGGAAAGAAATATTAAAAATCATAAGGACAATTTATAAAATTTTTGTTAAAATTTTATGATATCCAAATCACACAAAATTAGACACTAATAAACAAATTATTTTTAGGAATGTTTTTATATATTCAAACTTTATCATCATCAGCACAAAATAATATGAAGCAATCAAAACATTTACTAAGAAATAAATGATGTTTGATTATTAATACTTAATCTCTGTGAATTAAAAATACCATATTTGTTGGCTTATAAGATGCTGTGGCATAGAAGACACACACTAATTTTGAAACTAAGTTTAAGAAAAAATTATTGTTAATATAATGGAAATTTAAAATTCAATAGGAATAAAATCCAAAAGCAAATAAATAAATAAAGATATAAGATAATAACTTTCTATTATTTTATTAATATTCAACTTCAGATTCATTACTGACATAATCATCTTTATTCTCAAGATCATAACTATTGATCAGAGCTTAGATATATAATTGATATTCACTTGTTACTCCAACAGCAACCTGGAATTATTGAAAATTGTATCAACTATCTATTATAATAGCCATTTTAACAATATAAACTATATTGCTTGCCAACTTCTCGATTTTCACATGTACTGTATTATCACTTTCAGCTTATAACATGCAGGGCAATTTTTAAAGGCAAAGTGCTTCTTATATATTGACAAATATGATAATTATTCTTTCAACTAGCTATTATTCTACATCTGTCCCATAATCATTTTTAGTTTTAGTGGAATTGATTTTTACTTGTATTATTTTATTTATCTAAAATTAAAAAAAATAATACTTTCTCAAAAGAATTTTTGATTTATTGAAGAATGTTTCAACACTTATGAACTTGCTCAACACTGTTATCCTAATAGAAAGTTTGAGATTATCATATCTTCATAACATATAAGTATCAATATGAATTACTATAAGAAAAATATATTGAATCTCATAAATTTAGATTTTCATCATGTTCAATTTTCACATTTGACAATTAGAAACAAAGTTATCAGGAAAAGAGCATTAAATCATATCAAGGTAATCCTCTATACATTTCATTACAAAATAATATATAAAACTATGCTGCCACTGCAGAAAATTTATAAATTCTTTTTATTACTACTTTGTATCATTTTCAAATCTGTAAATACTGAATGGGAAAATAATTTATTTCATTTTGA
Organism: Olivierus martensii; assembly: GCA_000484575.1. Lineage (NCBI taxonomy): Eukaryota > Metazoa > Arthropoda > Arachnida > Scorpiones > Buthidae > Olivierus > Olivierus martensii. The sequence goes on along the minus strand of AYEL01026806.1, from coordinate 114,305 downwards.
CTATTTTATTAATATTGCTTATTTTGCTCTATGCTATTACAAATTAAATACTGTATAATAAAAAATAGACATATAGACTAAAAAATCACTATAGTTAGTTTAGGCTTTTATTTGTTGTTATATTTTTTATATCTATTTTACTTTAATTTCCAAAAAAGCAGAAAAAGTTACATATTATAGAATTATAGATCTATTATAAAAAAAAATTTTTTTAGTAAAAAAGTATACAGAATAAAATTACAGAAAAGAAAAAATCAAAAATGAAAATTAAACATTTATACTTCATAATATTTTTAAGTAATGCATATTAAAAATATATATTTTATTAATTTTTTTTCAGAAAATTTTGATGTTATAAACAATATATTTTAACTATAAATCAAAATAAACAATATAATAAAATACAGCAAAAATGAAATAAAAAATTTATGATTAATTCAGCTATATATTATCATAAGTTATTACAGTCAAAATAATTGAAATTATCAATATTCATAATTCCATTTATAAGTTGTTCTAAAATAAATCAATAATCTAAATTTATTTTATTTGAACTAAACATTTGCTATAGAATAAATAAAGTATTAGAAGTAGGTATATTCAAATTTAATAGATTAACATTTTCAAATTACTTCAGTCCTCATCAATTATTACATTAAGCAGAAAATTCTACGACAAAATAAATCCTATTCTAATTTTAATTGTTAGAGTCATTCTAAAATTTAAGTTTTTCACAAGCAAAAATTAAATAATTAACTGAATTTGTATTCTGTCTAAAAGTTATTTTTAACATTTTTTTTGTTCAATCTAATAAAAACATCACAAATTTTTATTAAGAAATTATATTTAATTATCTAGTGAGATGAATAATGGAATAATGCTTGTCTTATGATTTTATCATCCTGATTTCATTATTACTGTATCCACAGATTTCAATAATTTAATATCAATTATTTTCAATTTATTCCATATATAAATCTTTATTTAATGAAATATATCAATAAAATCTAAATATAAACTAATTTTATATTTTGCAACAGAATTTATAAAATTCAATTATAAATTTTTTTTCTAGCATTTAGGTAGGATATAAACATCTTTATTATAGTTATTATACAGTCACAGAAACGTTTTTGCACCTATCAACTATAATCTGACTATCTGACCCTCATCAACTATAATAAAAATGTTTATATCCTACCTAAGTGCTAGAAAAAAGAATTTATCATTTAAGGCTAGTGTAATTTTTGAACATTAGTTCAATTATTAAATATTGTAATAATTAGAGAAAAAAGCTTAATATTGATTTTGTATTTTAAGATTCTGCACATATTTTTTGGAAATAATTTTATATGCATTGTTTGTTCACATGAAACAAATGTACTTGACATTCTATATTCTTTGTTCTTGATTTTAATGAGATAAATAATTGTACACTAGAAGCAAATATTTTAATATCCTAATAAAAAAAAATCATATATCTAATATAATTTAATTCCTATGTATAGTAATTATTTATCTTCCAGTGAGAAATGTAAATGGAACATTATGAAGTTACAATGAACCATCTGCCTAGATTTATTCAACTGTAAAATTGATACTTTTAAATGTATATGCAATATTTTTCAATCAAAATCTCTCAACCAACCATCTTAGCTATATAAAAAGCAAAATAATCAGTCTTAATTTCATATTGTAAGATTTATTTATATGTTTTATAGAATAAATCCAAGCAATTCATATACACTATTCAATTTATTTAACTACAGAAATAAATAAAGCAAGTCTATTTCCCAACATTTAAACTTTTATCAATTTCATATCAATGATTCTCAAAACAATTATTCAGTTCATTGTAAGCTTTTATACATGTTTTATTAGCTCATGACAGAATATAGAAAAACAGATGGGCACATCAGTAAAATTATTATTTTGAATATTTATTATGTATAACAGAAAATTAGGCATTAATTAAATTGAATGTTTTCCTGGTTGTTTTCTAATGTCAGATTTTTAATCTACCTTCATTAGATTTCAAACATGCTATATTTTGATCTTTTTTTTTATTCCATCAAAATAGCTTTTATATTTATTCGAACTATTAATACAATTAAAAATAAATAAGTACATGATTCAATAATATTTATCAAAATATGAAATTGCATTTTTAATTTATCTAAAGATTTTGATTACTAATCATTCAATTTCACGTTTTTAATAAGAAATTACCATAACTTATGAAAAACATATTTTAAGCGATTTAGATGTGAAATTTTAACAATCAGCATTTACAATCATCAAAAGTCTTATTCTATTAACATGAAATATTTGCAAATTTAATAACAATAACGTATTTACGGATGGAGATCCCAAAAAGTTAACTTTTCATGATCATACTGATCACGAAAAACTTTTGATCGTTTAAACTAAGGTTTTTCTAAATACAGAAAATATTTTTGTTATATTGATAATCCATAACCATATATACAGCATATCAAGACTGGTTGTTTTCTTTTGGTTTTTTTTTTAATTTCAGATAGTATGAAAATCGAGCATCTTGTTTTGTTTGATTAATGAGCTATGGTTAAGATTTGGTTGGCAAGATGAAGAAAGATTGTACCAAAATGAATTCACCTTTTTACAAAATCGCTTTTAATGTGTACATCACTTTCAGCATTATTGTTAACTTTGGTTGCATTCCTTCTTCGAAATCGATTAGCGAAATGCGTGTTTTCACTCCTGATCCTAGTTTAGGCTTAGCACTCTTCTAAGACCCTACTAATATAAACATAACATACTGCATTTGTCAAATTTTCAAAAATTAATATTTCTAAACAAACAAATTATTCTATTAAATAATTATAAATCGCAGCTCTTTGTATACTGCACTTTATGTTTATACCAAATTACTATATTATTAACCAATCATTTAGGAACGCTTTCTAAACTGCGGAATCTTTCAAACAAATACGTCATGGTCATTGTAAAAAGACAGTATCGAGATTAAATATATTTGAAATCTAAAATTTTAAAAATGGATAATATATAAATAATCATGTATAAGCATTAAATTACCTATTTATTAATTAAGTTATATTTTTAAATTTTTTATTAGCATTAGATATTTTATATATAAATATCATTTTTGTTTATCTTATCTGAAATATTAAATAATTAATTATAATTTATTAAACAAAATTGATAATATTAACTATAAATACCTCTAAATTAGTAACTGTGCAGAGAGCAACCCAATTTCCATTAAACGCATAAAGAATTTGATTTAATGGTGCATAATCATTACAGATATAAAGATAAACAGCTGACCAAGATATGCTAAACAAAAATGAATATAATTAAATTTTTAAAAATCATCATATCTTCTAAAGGAAATATTACAAAATCATTTTCCTTCAAAAAAATTCATATTTTAAATTTTCTTTATCATTATAAATTATAAGGAATAAAATAATCAAACAAAAAAATATTTAATATATATTTTCTAATTATTATTTTTTAAAAATAATAGCATTTGATTAATTTATATTATTTTGGAATACAATTTTTATTAGATAAATGCAAATTTATAAAAAACACTCATAAATTGGAAACTTACACATATGGTGTGAATGAATTAATAGGTTCAAATTCCAATGTGAAATTTGATTGTAGTTTTCCTAAATATGATAATATAGCTAATGTTCTATACTTTGCTGGTTCAACACTGTAAATAAGATGAATAAAAAAATCATTTTCATATAAATAAATTCAACATTAAAATTCAACTTAAAATTATTTTTCTTATCAAAAAGTATATAAAATATTCATTAAAATTTAGGATACAGGTTCTCCAGTTTATGTAAAACTTCAGAAATGTCTTATTTATATAAATTATTATTATTGTTTTCATCAAAACAATATTATATTTCTGAATATGTAATCTACTTATATGGCAGAATATATGTAATAATTATGGCAATACAATTTATATCTAATGAAAAACATCTATGTTAAAAAAATAAGCCAACTATAGTAATTAAACATTAGGATATTTTTTACAGTTTAGATTTGGTATTTTGATTGACATTATTGTTTTATTTTCTTAAATCAACCCAAAAAGCCATATCTAAATTATAACAAATATCCTAATTTCTTAGTTCATACTTTGCACAGTGTTTTTTATTTGCTGATGCATATAAAAGCATATTTATGCTATTATTCATAAAGTGCATAATATAATAGGCCTAAAAAACTCGGCCAAATATCCATATTTTAAAGCATTTGTGTATCACCTTGAAGGATATAGGCTCAATTCCAAGTTTCATCCTGGAAAACCTTCAGTTTTCCAGGATGGCTCTGGGTCTGGCTTGTCTATGAGGTTAATTTATGCTTTATATACTTATTCTAAGTATTATTTTGTAGATACAGTAATTTTCATTTTGAGATATAATATAAAAATATGGAATATAATTGATAAGTACCTTATTAGTGAAGTGTCATAAGATGAGGTATGCTTGTATAATAATTTTTAACTACAAAAATTGTAATTAGGAAAAATTGTCTTGATATATTGTTTTATAATATATACAAACTTAAACACATTTTATTGGAAATAGATTCTAAAAATTAGAAAATACCATGTGAATAAGAAAACTTAGATTATATTTTATATCAGTTTACATATGTTAATATAATCTCTTTCATGAAGAAACTGAAACTAGAATTATGACATAAAATAGATAAAATTCTGATTCAGGAAGCAAAATTTATACACAACAAGAAACTTATTTAGGCCTATCACATTAAAAAGATTTTTTGGGTATTAATCCATCATCAGTAAACTATAAATTAGCAAAATTTATACACAACAAGAAACTTATTTAGGCCTATCACATTAAAAAGATTTTTTTTTATTATAAAGTGCTTTTGGGTATTAATCCATCATCAGTAAACTATAAATTGATGATGAATTAATACCTGAAAATGCTTTATTATAAAAATCACTTTGGTTTGATAAATAAGCATTTAATTATGACTAGCCTGTTATATTTCTGCTTATTATAATTAATAATAATAAAAATTGAACTATTATAATTAAGATTTACTAATATAATTTATAAATATTTTTTTTTAATATCTAAATATTTTTTTGATAACTTTAATATAAAATCAATTAAAGTTAAAGTATTTTTCTTTATTTTAATGTTGTGGCATTATTACGAACCAATGGCTTTACAGATGATGGAAGTTTTGTATGACGTCACTCAATATTTGGAGGCTGAATTGAAGCGAAACTAGACAGACGAAAGTTTTGTTGCTCGAAGGAAGTTGTTGTTAAACTTATGTGAAATTTAGAAATTACTTCTTCTCAGTTATTTAAATTTATTATTATGTGAATTTTGGTTTATCGAAGGAAAGATAAGTGAATTGACCGTAGTTTTTGAAAAAAAGTAAGTTTATTTCTAACCCTAATTTGTTGACAGTTTATATTAAGGCTTATTTATAAAGTAAGTTTGTTAATACCGAAAGTTTAGATAACGATCGCTATATCTTAAGCCGACAATATTTCTTTATTTTTATAATATAACTTGTAAAATATTAAATTATATGCCCTGTGTTATATGAATTTTAAAGGAGGTGCTTACTTTAGATCGGGTGGAAAACCTTTCTTTTGTAGGGGGCCGTATAGAAAAATTTATGGTGGACTACGGGCCCAAAACAAAAACAATTGATAATAATAGTATTTATTAAAAAAAAGTGGGCAACCTTTTTTTTGTAGGGGGCCGTATAGAAAAATTTATAGTGGACCACGAATAGTATTTATTTAAAAAAGAGAAAAACAAAAACAATTGATAATAATAGTATTTATTTAAAAAAGAGAAGGTACATAAAAACAATTGATGATGATAGTATTTATTTAAAAAAGAGAAGGTACAGTACAATTGATAATAATAGTATTTATTTAAAAAAGAGAAGATACAGATATAAACCTTTTTTTGTAGGGGGCCGTATAGAAATATTTATGGTGGGCCACGAGCCAAAACAAAAACAGGGGCTGTATAGAAAAATTTATGGTGGGCCACAGGCCAAAACAAAAACAACAATGTAGTATTTATTTAAAAAAGAGAAGGTATAGATATGTAAGTATACATAGCGTTGAATGACAAAAACAATTGATAATAAAAGTATTTATTTAAAAAAGAGAAGATACAGGTATGTAAGTATACATAGCGTTATTCCGATCTTTTATTTAAAAAAGAGAAGGTACAGATATGTAAGTATACATAGCGTTGATATTAGATATAATAAAATAATGTGGCCCGCGGGCCGGAGGTTGCCCACTTCTGCTTTAGATAATATATACCGCGGTATATATGCGTGTATACTATTTATTGCAGTATACCTATACTGCAATAAATATGCATTGTATATATAAGATATATATTTTTTAGTAGGTACCCCCTTATAAATTTTGTTCGACTAAGTTTAAATTTTTCAAAGTGTGTGATAATTAAATTTACTTATTTGCATAATAATTCATATAATTGTTAATGTAATATAGTGTGTAGTTAATTCATGCTTTAAATAGTTTAATATATATATTTTTTCTTATTTATTGGATATTTTAAAATTTTATTGAAATATATTATAAAATAAAAGTGGTATAAACGAATACAATACTGTAATTTAAATAGATATTTTCCAAAATTATCCATTTTCATGAATATTGACCCAGACTTTGTTACGATTTCTCAGTTGACCTTGATTTTCCAAAAAATTTGTTGACAAAATACATATTGTTATATTTAGTTTTTTAGGAAAAAATTTACCTTTGGATATCTTTCCTGTTTTTAAACTATTTTAAATAAATTAGATTCTTTTAATAGAGCATATTATGCACCCATTATTTAATTAATTACAGATTTATTGGCATTTTGATAAAATTTTGCCATGCATGTGAATTCTTGTCTTTTCTTTTTAAATATTATTTAATTATTACTGATTAATGAATTTTATTTACAAGTTTTATTATATGTCTATTCTTTAATCTTATTTAAAACAAAATTTACTAGAAATGTACTATTTTGAAAAGTTATCAATAATTAGAATATTTATTATTAAATTTTTTAATAAGGTTAAAAATTTTTGTATTTATCAATAATTTTGTTATTGTATCTAAAGTAATTTTCTTTTGGTGTAATTATTTCAGATCTGCTAAATATAGTGTAAATATAAAATTCTTGCTCCCTATGCTATAGAAAAGCTATTGTTAGTTTTTCCTAATTCTCTTGAGTAACTGATGTATATAATAGACATGACAAAGCATGAATATTATTCTGTCAGGATATTTGAAATAGACATTGGTAATACGATGAACTCCGTAGAACCAGGCATTCTAGAATCTTACTGAATGTTTTTATTTTAAATCTTTTTACATTTCATATTTGTGTTAATGCAGTACTAATAATAATTAAAACAAAAATATAAATACATATTTTCATATAAAATAAAGTAAAAGTTGTAATTGTTTAAACCTATTTTTTTTTTCTTAGCCATTTTGTCACATTATTTAAAAATGGCCATTCCAAGTTATGCTTCTGTTGAAGACAGACAAGAAAACGAACAGAATGTAAATCACTATCAAGAAGTATCCCATCAAAGGATGGCTCGGTCTAGGTTAAGACTAGACTTTGGAAGGCATCTGCCCCTTCCAGTTCTGGCACCTTCACCTAGTAGAGAAGAGACACAGGCAGAGGGGTACATGCTGTTTGAAGATTTCATGACAAATCAGGTTCAGCAGGCTGGACTTCAGCAGCAGTATTTCCAAATACAGTCAAATATTCCGTCAAATTTCAGAAATATTGTTGCTGATGGTCCAGTAACTGAATTCAATTCTGATCACGTAGACGGAGTAGCAGTTCAAAATTATGAAAGTGTAAGGTGAGTGATTTTAGTAACAAAGAAGAATTTCTAAAATTAAAATTTTTAGATGACAGTAATTTTTAATAAAAAACTATATAATATGGTTGATCAAAATAACTGTAGCTAATAATTTTTGTATATTATCCATTTAATATATAGAAGCTGTCTTTAATATTAAATCCAAACATTGTAAAACTTTGAATTCTTTGTTCAAACAGCCCAAAGAATTCATTTAACTAAAGTTGAGAGATATGTATTTTATTTAAAAAGTTTTTATAATACAAGAAGTTCCTAACTTTACAAGCTAATTCATTCCCGAAGTACACTTGTGAAATAAGAACTCACTCAATTTCCCAGAGACATAATGTTAAAAGCAAGAGTTCTGTTCTTGACATGAAATTTGTCTATAATAAAATTAAGTAACAATCGATAAAATAATATATGATTAAACAATGATTTATTTATCTAAGTAATTGAAAATATAGCTTTTAAAATCAAGTAAATTATTATGATGAAATTACTTATGACATACAGAAAGAATTTTTATTCTTTGCCATCATTGACAAATTATTAAATGAGTTTTTATACAATGAATAATGCCTTCAAAACAACTGAGATTAAAATTATTAACATAATTTGCCATTTTTAAAACAATATCAACTAGAGTGCACACTACTACTAATTTTCAGTCTGCCATTTTGATTTTCCAATTATAACTGTAGAGTAATGCATAATTTCTTCCCACTTCTTATTCAATGTAAATAATTCAGCTATAATATATATTTTTCCACTTTTAAAAATTGATCTGAATTATTTACATTACATAACTGTAGACTTTTTGCTACAGAGTTGTACTATATTATATAGCTATGTACATGTTTTAGCATTTATATATTGCAATTAATAATCATATTTCTGTTTGTTTATACATCATATTGAAGAAAATTCATAAACCGAACTTTATGTATATCTGATTCTGATACATGAAAATATATGATACCTATAGAAGGTATATAAAATCAATATACTATTATTTATACAATTTGTTTTGTGAATTTACTATTATATAATTTTTCTAAAATGCTTAATTTAATAGAGTTATGTACAACTAATAGAAATATTTTTATTGATTATCTTCTAATTTGTGAAACAACAGTGTTAAGAATACTTGATAATTTTTGTCTGCTTCATTGAAAAATTATCAAATAAAGTCAAAATTGCATTGACTTTTTGCATTAAAAACACATGAAATTACTTTATAAAAAAAAAAATGATTAATAGTCAAAATTGCATTGACTTTTTGCATTAAAAACACATGAAATTACTTTATAAAAAAAAAATGATTAATAAATGTTTCAACTTATTTATATAAATAAGTTGAAAGTGAATTTGATCATAATGATTTGATTTTATATTAATTTACAGAGATTTGGAGAATTTTATTAAAATGCAAAGGTTTTTTAATAAAATTCTTCAAATCTCATTAATACAATAAGTTATATTTATTTTAAAATATAATCAATATATCAATTTGTATATCTATAAGTCCTCATAATGTTTTTCTGAACATAAAAATTTTTATCTATGCTATGGAGTTTTAATATAATTATTGTTTTTTGAAAACAATTTCAAAAGTTCATGTATGCTTATTCCAATATAATTTAAGAATAATTTATACTAATATTGTATTTGCTTATAGATTTGTGTATTTTTTTTGTGTTTTGTTAATGAATTCCATTTTAATGATATCATGATTCATCCATTTAAGTAAACAGCATTTTCCCAGATTTATCAGTTCTTTATCAGTAATTTGCTCATGACATCATAACTGTTATGCAGTATATAAGAATAAATGTCACTTTATCTATTAAATTCGGTGGTTAGAGAGAAAAACCATGACTGGTTGTCAAAGGTGAAAAAACCTGATTATTGCATCATCATCAGCAATGCTAAAGATATTTTTAGGTAAATCCACTAGGGTAATTGGCAATTGTCATTTAAAAAATATAATTAAATGCTACATTGATATAAATGAGTTTGTATTCTGTTTGTAACAAAACAGTTTTAGGGAACGTTTCGTAAAAAGGTGTGAGAAACTGTCACATTTCATATTTATCTTTCCTTTCCTGTTTTTAAATATAAATAACCACGTGTATATACCGACAAAGCAATAAGGGAGCGCTGTCACATCCCGGATATAGCATCTGGAGTAAAAAAACACAGTATAATTTTCCTGTCCCCTATTTTAAATTAAAATTATTCCCCCCCCCCGATGTTCGAGAGATGATGTCATCGGCGCACGTGACTAAAAAGTTGCAAAATATTTCGAAAATTAATGTTAAAATAATTTAGTGATTTTTTTGTATTTTTAAATGTTATATATGGAAAAAGGTCAAATTTGCTTTTAAGAAAAATTCTCGATTATTTGTATTTTAAACATAGTTATTTTATATCAATTTATATGAATATATTTCTTAATAATCCAATAATATTTTATAGAAGAGCCATTTGTCTTTAATTATAAAATTTATTAATTTCGATGATTACTGTAGAATTTATATTTTCTTTAAAATTTTGTGCATGTTCCGATAATCGTATCTGATTCCTTTTAAGGGGGAAATAGGTCGAAATTCTTACATTGACATGAGAGAAGAGAGAATGAAAAGGCTTATAATGAGAATTTATATATGAATTATGTGCGCATATATATATGTACGTATTTATGTATATATGAAAACTTTACATTTAGCACTCGCTTCGCTCAAACTTTAGCGCACTCTATAGGGCAGGAGTCTCCAAAATAGTTAATATCGACTCCCAGGGGCAATAATAAATAGAATCTAAGAAGTCGATAAAATTGTTTTTATTCATATCACAATATTTCAGGCTATTTCCTGAAATAGAAGTAATATCTATCGTTTTACAGTACTATTAAAATATAAAATAGATATTGCTTCTGTTGCAAAAATTTGATCATTTTTGAGACCCGAAAATTATTTTATAAATATTTAATTTTTAAATTTATTTACTGATCTAATATAGTTCTCCGGAACTTTACCATTGCATTATTTTCTATTATATTGTATACATTATAGTATATACAAAGTGATTCGAAAAGTTTGTCAAAATTTAGACTTGTAGAGAGGATAAAATTCCTATTAAAAAAGTATAGTCACGTTTTTTGATTTGAGGTTCCGTTTAAGATATAATGCGCGATAAGGTTTGGTGACATCATTTCCTGTTCAACAAAAATTAATTTTAAAAAATGTTTATATGCATTTTTAAAATCATATATAAATTTTAACTACAGTAGTCTCCCTAATCCGACATATACGGTTCAGAGATTTGTCGGATTATTGGATGTTCAATGAAAAAATGGAATAACAAACGAATACCCTCAGTTTATTTAAGACTTTCCTATCACTGCTCTTATTATTCAACTCTTTCATAAACCCATCAGTTTTATCCCGATTTTTTTAATGTCATAAATGGTGGCTCGTCCAATACTATAAAACGAAGTTCTGCCGTTTCGAACACAGTCAATAAGACATTGACTGTTTTCGTTTTCACTTTTCAAAATTTGTGACATTATGTAAAGATAAATAACAAACACTGATACGTAAAAACACTATTTTACAGTAAACAGTGTACCGAACTTAAAAAAATTAGTCCGAATATAATGTCTTGCAACAAACGAATAGCGATTGACAATTTGTTTACGTCTCAGTTTTTCTCTCTCTCGCACATCGACATGTTGTGACGTGAAAATTTCACGTGGCGGCACGACAGGTCACAGTGTGTCGGACTACAGACACACAACTGTACTTAAAAACTATCCTAAAAAATTTTAGAGCATTGAGAACAGATTGTTTATTAAATTATCGACCGATCCGTTCTCGATGCTCTAAATTTTTTACGATAGTTTTTAAGTAGTTAAAATTTATAGATGTTTTTAAAAATAATTTTTGACTGGACCGGAAATGACGTCACAAAACTTTATCGCGTTATATCTTTTAAACGGAGCCTCAAATCAAAACACGCCACTGGACTTTTGTTATTCGGAATTTTATCCTGTACAAGTCTGTAAATTTTGGCACAACTTTTTTGAATCATCCTGTATATTGATTGTTAATTTAGTTTTTATATATATTTTTATAGAATTCAGGAAAATATAGAACAAATTTTTAAAAAATTAAGAAAAAATAAACAAATGAAAGCTTCAAAAATAATTTTTTTTTAAATGAACAACAAAAATAATTTTTTTTAAATTAAACAACTTGTTAATTTGTTTGATGTTAGTTTTAAATTATATATATAATTTAAAACTAACATCATTTAACTATCATTTTAAACTATATACAGTATATCTGTATGCTGGAGTTAGAGCACTGTCCATTTTTTTCAATATCGGAATAATGCTATTAATTTGATGTATTTTCATTACACTATACAGAGGTATAGGGTACTAAATCCTATTTCAATAAATAACAGAGATATTCAAAGGTAAACAGCACTATGTCCACAAATTTTTTTTAATATATTTTAAATTTAAAAAGTAATTAACCTTAAAAACTAGTGTTGTAATTTAAAAGTCAATAGTCCAAAGAATAAAATGTACAAGAGTTTATTTTAAAATATTAAAGATCAAACTGAGAGAAAAACATTTAAATTTCTTTCCTGTAAAATTTCACTTTTGTGATATGATACCACTAGTGTTGTAATTTAAAAGTCAATAGTCCAAAGAATAAAATGTACAAGAGTTTATTTAAAAATATTAAAGATCAAACTGAGAGAAAAACCTTTAAATTTCTTTCCTGTAAAATTTCACTTTTGTGATATGATGCCCTTTATCTCTGGCATACAGATATATACTATATATCCCAGTTAGAACCTTATTTAGAGCTTCATTAAATGTTTTCTATATTATTTGATACAAACTAAAGAATATAGCCTCTTCATTACGATTAAATTTAGATACCGTTCTTGAAATATAATATATAGTTGGGTGCCGATGAAGATCCTAAATTTCCTAAAGAATATAGCCTCTTCATTACGATTAAATTTAGATACCGTTCTTGAAATATAATATAGTTGGGTGCCGATGAAGTATAAAGGATCCTAAATTTTTTAATTCTTTGTGTGTATGAAGTATATAAAGTATACTTCATAAACACCCTTAACATAATCCTCCACTAGGTAGGGTCCATAAACTTTTTGGAGTTGCAACCAGTAAGGGGTTGCAACTCCAAAAAGTTTAGGGACCCTACTTTATGATAAGACATTTCTGATGTTTCTAATTTCGTTAGTAAAATAATTAGTTATTAAATGAAGCTTGTATCAAAGATTTTCAAGATTTTATATTGGAAATGGCAACTTTGAATATTATTTTTAATTTTAAGAAAAAAAAACTAAATCCCAAAAGTCTTGCCTTGTAATTTTTTTATATATATTCTAATAATTTTATGAAAGATTTTTATCAGGATTTTTTAATTCGTTTTGTGAAAAATAGTGACTTTCCTGCCATCTGATGGCTAAATTTGTCAGAAAGGCGTATGTAACAGTATAGCACATCTATACAGTACAGTATTTCGAAGATATTGCGCTGATGATCAAAATAACTGTGATTCACTTGTTTAACTGATTGTTCCGCGTAGATCCCGTTTACGGCGCTGTTTGACGTAGCTGTAACTAAGACTGTTGTGTGAAAATGAATAATTGCTTTGTTCATAATACTGTATGTTCATTATTGAAATCTCAAAAAGTGCCAGAGAACAGAAAATATCATTATATTGTCAGCAAAACTAATAGCCATTCGTGTTTACTCTGGGCAATGATGAATATATGTAACTAGTTTTATAATTTTTAATTAAAATTTATTCAGTTTTATAAAATTCCACATAATGGAGCCAGTTTGTTTCTAAAGTAAATAAAACTTGAAATACTGGCATAAAAATTTCTTGAAGAAAGAAATAACTACTGTACTAAGGTTCATTTTCCAGTCCCTCAGATCTAGATTTAATTAAAATGTTTTTGCTATCATTTTCTGCTGAAAAAATTTTGCTGTGTTCTGTGGAATTTTTCGAGAAATTCTCGTTTCAAAGTGGGGAACTGGGGATACGCCCCCCACATATGAAATTGGGAGAAATCAATTATTGGAATGTTTTGTGCTGTGAAATTTTCCGAGAAATTTAAGCTTGAACTTCATACCTAAATGTCAGCTTCTCAATATTATTTCGCGTTTTATCTAAGCAGTTGTATTGTGAAATTCTTGTATAAATTCAATTTCGAACATGGCAACTAGCGAAATGATAGCTTTCTCACGCAATATTTTCATTTATGTTAAATATCGGTGTATTCGTTTGTCATATTTGAATATATAACAATTGTATTATTTGTACTGCCTAATTCTTTGAGAAATTTCATGAAACTGATCATTTATGTTAAATATCGGTGTATTCGTTTGTCATATTTGAATATATAACAATTGTATTGTTTGTACTGCCTAATTCTTTGAGAAATTTCGTGAAACTGAGTTCGAGAAGTGTTTTAATTTCCAAATGGGAGCTAGAAAATTACTGTTTTCCAATTTTGTACGTGGGGAGTATTCATTGTTTATGTTGACATCAGTGAAGGATTTTGCCTTAAGAGGGCCCGAGGCGTGAGATTTTTTGGGCCCCTATTATAATAAATCATGTATTTTTCTAAAAAAAAAGTATTTAACAAAATCGAATTTTGTTACATTGTTCGCCTAAGTTCTAGTCATATTCACTGTATTCATAGTCTTATCGAGTTAATTATACAGGGTAATTCGTTTAGAACTGACCTATTTCATTGGGCAGTAGTTTTGTGAAAAAGTATCCGATTTTAATGCGGTTTGCGGCAAAAGATGCAGGAAGGATGAAAATTTAGTGGTCCGTCCCGTTTTTTGATGTGCAATGCCGAAAAAATAGATAAGCCGCCAATAGATATCACCCGCGTTACCAATGCCGAAAAAAAGATAAGCCGCCAATAGATATTACCCGCGTTAATAAGATTTCTTCTTTTCTGAAGGGTCGTGTATATCGCGATAAACCACAGACACTGGACGAATTAAAGGCCAACATTTCTAGGGAAATTGCAAACATCACTGCCGACGCATTGCGGAGTGTTGCAGCCAACATGGAGCGGCGAGTTCGGGTTTGCTTACGCCAGGAGGGTGGTCATTTTCAACATTACTGTAGGGTAAGTGATTATAAACCTTTATAACACCTTTATTACCTTACTTTTATAACCTTTACCTTTAGTCACGTTTTGTATGCCACATGGGAATCAGAGTTTTTGTATAGCAGAGCTTTTAACAGGGTTTTATAGGCGCAAGCCATCCCTCCTTGTATAGCACTTCACGGTTTCCGTTATTTCTTCCTTTTTTTGGCGTTGCACATCAAAAAAAC
The DNA here is from genome assembly GCA_000484575.1 of Olivierus martensii. Classification (NCBI taxonomy): domain Eukaryota; kingdom Metazoa; phylum Arthropoda; class Arachnida; order Scorpiones; family Buthidae; genus Olivierus; species Olivierus martensii. Next base: position 98,952 of record AYEL01026806.1, on the reverse strand, counting down.
GGGACGGACCACTAAATTTTCATCCTGTCTGCATCTTTTGCCGCAAACCGTATTAAAATCGGATACTATTTCACAAAACTACAGCCCAATGAAATAGGTCACTTCTAAACGAATCACCCTGTACAATTATTCTTGGATTCAGAAACATTGTTAGCATAAATATTTTTAATAAAAATATTACAGCTAAAGGCAAAAAGTTAATTTCTAAACTTTTTATATGAAATAAGTAAATGTTACACAAATACACTTTTTATATATTAACACACTACTAAAATAATATAATTTCAGCTCACTTGGACAGGGAAAGAACACTTAAAGTCGAACTACTGAGGATAGCTGGGATGAGCCGAAAATTTCAGCTCACTTGGGCAGGGAAAGAACAATCCGTAATCGTCAAAAAACAGATTCACTATAGTGCACTTTCGGCTCACCCGAGCCCTTTTCAGTAGTTCGACTTAATTACTGAGGAGAGCTGGGATGAGCCAGCTCTCCTCAGTAGAGCTCCATGTGGAAATTATGAAGCAGCGTAATAGAGGTTACGTTATATATTAAACACTTTCCCTGCCCAAGTGAGCTGAAATTATATTATTATTTTAGTAGTGTGTGGAAATTATGAAGCAGCGTAATAGAGGTTACGTTATATATTAAACCTTACTTATATACATCAACATCATATTATACAAAGAGCTCCTCTTGTAAAGGAAGCATAACTACTACGATTTTAAATGTGGATAATATAATCATCAGTAAAAATTTTCACTGTAAATATATGTATATATAATGTACATTGATAAAAAAAGAAGTGTAATGAGAAAATCGGTGGCAACATCAATTTATCACAGATTTTTCTTCTTCCACTGCTGATATGGAGGATATTTCTAAATATTTTTGCTTTTCTTAAAAATATACTGTAATTATGTAAATTTCTCTATTGGCAATTATTAGATAACTAGTTTTTTGTAGATCTGAATATTAACGTAGTAAATCGAGGTGATTTTTTTTTTAATTAAATATAAATAATAAAATACTAAGAAAACGATGTCCAATATTATTAAAAAATTTCGGTTTAACTCGTTAAAACTTCTATTCAGTTTTTTTTTTTTTTTTCGGTTTAACTCGTTAAAACTTCTATTCAGTTCAGTTTTTTTTCCTATTGAACTGAATTAGAAATGAAAGATTAAAATATATAATATCCGAAACAGTTCAGGCTCCGATCATTTCGAAATAAAAGGTCATCTATTATATTTTTGAAAAAAAAAAAAAAAACGGCTAAAGTTTAGTGACATCATATCCAATCTTATGATTTTCTAAGACATTATTGGCTAATGCAGCGTTTCCCAAACTTTTTCAATGACGGAACACTTCACAAATCCCGAAATTTTTACGGAACACCTTGGTTATTTTATAGCAGTGTTTCTCAATCTTTGGGTCGCGAACGAACAAAATACCGAAATAAAAATATAAAAAATAGACAACAGAAATGTCTTTACGTTAATTTCGAAAATTTAATTATGAGGTTCTGAATGGTATTAATTTCTGGTACATTAATATATTTGTTCCGCTCGTCCCGGCATTCATCTACATATTCCCATTCCCAGTTTTTCTAGTTTTGAATTAGTGTATAATTGTTATTAGTTGTCAGAACAGCAATAAGAATAACTTTGTATGTACATTTCCGATTTTTTTTAAGTAGTCAGTGTGTTAAAATTAGTAATTATATTTTATATTTCGTTGAAGTATATGTTTTTGTGTTAAAGTGTAAGAATTATAGGATTCTTACACTTCAACATAAACAAAATATAATTAATAAATGTTTGTGTTAAAGTGTAAGGATCCTATAATTCTTATAACACAAAAACATACAATTCAACGAATACAAAATATATAATTAATAAATGTTTATTTCGTTGAATTGTATGTTTCTAATTTACAGTTAGTGGTTATATTTCGTTGAGTAATACATCGCAGTCCATTGTACTATAAATTAATTTGAGTAGTAACAATATCATGCTGATATACTACTTTTTTTATTTTGTATTATAAAATAAACAATAATTGTGTAATCGTTAACACAAACAATAATTTTAAAAAAATGTTAGGTCGCGCGTCAAAAAGGTTGAGAACTACTGTTTTATAATATAGGTATTATAATTAAATTAGGCCGGTAAGAGTCAAGAAGACAAACATTTATTTTCAAATTGTAATTATTATAAAATAAAACGCATAAAAATAGTAAAATAAATTAGTGACTTCAGTTTCAACTTGAAACAACATTTAAAATAGTAAGAGGTTTATATTAATTTTCATAATTTTTTTACTAGTTAGGTCGCGCGTCAAAAAGGTTGAGAACTACTGTTTTATAATATAGGTATTATAATTAGGCCGGTAAGTAAGAGTCAAGAAGACAAACATTTATTTTCAAATTGTAATTATTATAAAATAAAACGCATGAAAATAGTAAAATAAATTAGTGACTTCAGTTTCAACTTGAAACATCATTTAAAATAGTAAGAGGTTTATATTAATTTTCATAATTTTTTTACGGAACACAGTTTGGGAAACGGGCCGAAATCTTCAGACATAATCTTAAAACGGATTTTCTTAATAGAAAATATTCATACTCCAGAGGTAATCCGTCCATTTAAAGGCGTGTGTTTATATTCTATATAGTGTGTATTGAGAGATAATAATCGGTTAGAAGTAAAATACTTCAGTCGTTATCGTTTCTTGTCAGTTCTGTCTTTCACAGCAGTTCTAGCCAAACTATGGCCCGCAGACCTAGGCCATATGTCGTCGAAAGAAGTTTTAATCAGCCCATGTGACTTGAGAATTTTTTTTAAACAGACTCTATGTGGAAATAGTGAAAGTTAAAGATATATATATATATTTAATTTTATCAATATAAAATAATCAACTATAGTACCTGGCGCGGTGAGGAATATTTATTCAACAGAATATTCATCTTCCCGCGTCAGTATTTTTCTCTCAATTTGTTTTAAAGCGAATAGATTTATTCAACAGAATATTCATCTTCCCGCGTCAGTATTTTTCTCTCAATTTGTTTTAAATTCTTCTCAATTTGTTTTCACTATTTCATAGTGAAATATTTATCTTTCAGCGGAGTTTCTTTCACTTATGATTGCTTTCTATACGAATATTTTTTAAGATCTATTATTCGGGGCAAGTTTTATTTTATGATTTTCAAGAATATTTCTTAGCTAATATTTCCTGATTTCGAATATTGTCTACCACGTTAACCAAGATATTTTGCATCCTGTATTAGATTTTTTTGAAGTTAATTTTTTATTTTCCATGATTTCGAGTTGATTTATTTATTTATATGAAAACATTCCAAAACATTATGCGCCAATATATATGAGGAGAATTTAAACTGTTATCAATAATGGAGTATGCATTCATTTTATTAAATCCTATTAATCATCTGAATCAACGGTTTTAAATATGCTACCAGCATAGCACTTATTATAATCACCAGGGTGTCTATACTGTAAAAGATATCAAAAAAAATAAATAACAGTTTTTTTATGAAAATCACTTTATTTTTCAAATTTTATTGGAATTCAGTAAAATAAATTTTCAATAAAAATTATTAATATTTATAAATTATCTTATAATTTACTTATATCATTTTAAGGAAAATAAAATGTAAATAGTTGTAAATAAACTGAAGAGTTTGTTATCATGTAAAACTTTTTTCCTATGAGACTGGTTTTAAATGAGACCCAATTAACCAAGAGTGTGGTCCTTTGAAGAGAATGAATCGGACTAAATCATACTAAAATAGTTATTTTAACAAAGTTATCATCGCTCTGAATCGCTCTGTCAGTCTGTTTAGAAATGCCATCCCGCTGACAGACGCTTGTGTGTTGTCCAATGGATTTTTTTTTTTTTTTACTCGATGATATTAAAACATGGCGACGCCCAACATGTGAAAAATGAGTGCTGCTATGGCCAGGATAGGGAAGCATCCATAGAATGACCATTCGTCCCGGATTTTCCGAAATAGAACGATCATCCTATGTATTCTTCCGGTTTTTGGTATTTGTTCCATATCAGTAAACTATCTCGAAAAACGTCCCAGATCCCAAAATTCATCCTGTTTTCAAGTGGGAGTTTTTTCCCTGCTACTTTCCGAAAGAAATGGAAGCTTATAAGATCGGATCAATGTCTGTGCCCCACTAATAAATTTTGAACTAATCATATTTTCATGAAGTTTGGTTTAAAAGACACCTCGACGCCGCATCCTTTAATCCTACGGGATAGTTTCATTTTTATTACAGTTTTGGTTTGTATTAGTATTAACAGATGGCGCTAACGATAGTACTATAGGTATAACGAATGGATTAACAAAGCGTCTGTCATAATGACCTCATCGTGACGTAACAATGGATGATAGAAAATTCCGATAATGTATTCCGTCATAAAAGTGTGTGTGATGTCACGATTTCATTTCAGTAACGTGTCGTCGTGACATCTTGCTGGTAAACTTGAAAATACAAAATCGTTGGACTCCAAATACTAAATAGACAATTTTAGTTCTTTCTGGAACTTCTTGTTTGAAATTTGAATGCGAAATCAGCTATATTTAATAACATTATTCATAATTCAGGTTCAAATCAGTGTCAGTTCCATTCCGAAACCTGCCAGCAGTTTGTTACTGTTCAAATTCTTCAATTCCAATTAAATATAGGATGACACTTAAGTATTGCGATTAAGTTTAAGAAATGTGTTATTGTATTGATGCTGTTAATTAATAAATATAGTCGGTGAATATATAAATACAAAAATAAAACACGTTAAAATTATACCGCCGGTTGAAAAGTTTTTTTTTCCTGTCCTAGATTGGCCTGGGTAGGAAATGGTAGTCTAAGCATCCGTAAACAACGCCATGCTGTTAGTGCGTATTGAATTAGCGTCGATAAATGACATTGGCTATGGGAAAGGAATCATATAAATTATGATATCATGATTAAAAATCTGCGTATAAAAAATTTTTTTTATAAAATATAAAATGCTTATGCTTAATTGTTTGAAAAAAAGTATAATATTGTTAGTTAATTAAGGGCCGTTTGCACGACTTTCGGTTTGTTAAAAAAAATTTTTTTTATAAAATATAAAATGCTTATGCTTAATTGTTTGAAAAAAAGCTATAATATTGTTAATAAGTATTGCGATTAAGTTTAAGAAATGTGTTATTGTATTGATGCTGTTAATTAATAAATTAATAAATATAGTCGGCGGTAAATAGACAATTTTAGTTCTTTCTGGAACTTCTTGTTTGAAATTTGAATGCGAAATCACTATATTTGGTAACATTATTCATAATTCAGATTCAAATCAGTATATATATTTATTTATTTAAAACTGGAATACATTTAACTAATATAAATTTTTATTCTAATTTTGTGTTTGATTATGGTTAATTTTGAAAATATTTCATTTATAGTTTCAGTTAAATAAAAACACTGATTAAATTGATTTCACTTTTATTTTTATTTGATATATTGGAATTAAGAGATTTTCTTTCTCAAAATTATGTTTGAACAAAATTTTTTTTGAGACTGCATTAAAAGATAATTTACCTGAAATCAATTGACAATGATCCAAAGGGATAAATGAAATTTTTTGTATAAAAAATAATCTGCATAATTGATATAGAATAGAATATTTTAGGCTAAAACTAGCATGTTTAATCATTTTTAATATAACGTCATTCAAATTTTAAATGATTAATATGATATATCAAAATTTATTAATATATAATTATAAGAAGAGAAACACTTTCAGAACAATACTTTTTTCCTATTGGAGCAATATAATACAATACAGATAATTATTGATTTATAACCGTTTTGCTCCAATAGCCAAGTCATAAGTCAGTATGATCATAAGGTGCAAATACAGACAGACCTCCATATATCGAACTTCTATATATCGAAATTCTCTGTATAACAAAGTTTTTTGTTAGTCCCGTGAAATTTCCATTGAAATTTATTTCTATATGTCGAAATTTTTAATTTCAGAGGTGAGGGAAAAGGATAAGGTAAGGAGTCTAGATTGGGTCTCGCTAAAAAAAGCTGACAAATAAACAAAATGGATGTGTCGATTTGTTCTGTACAGGGGGTTAGTGTAAAGTTCTAGGGTTTGTTTCGGTTTCGTATGTTACTTGTGTTAATTGGTCTAGGGCTTGTTTCGGTTTCGGTTTTGTATGTTACTTGCGTTAATTGGCTCAAAATCAAAACCAAAACTGAACCGAGAGATTTTAGGTAGCCAAAACCAAAACTGAACCGAGAGATTTTAGTTATTCTTTGTTCAGCTTTACTAAAATCGTTTACCATGTCAAAGAGAAAGTTGTTGAGTGTTGCGGAAAAAGTGGAATTGCTAAAAGATGTGGACTGTGGAGACAAAAAAGATGTTGCGCAAAAATTCGGGATTCCACAAAGTACAGTGTCAACAATACTAAAGAATTGGGAATCTGTTTTAAAAAGTCATGAAGTTGCAGGAGCTGACAGAAAATGATTAAGGACATGTAAGTACGATGATGATGATGTACGATGATTAAGGACATGTAAGTACGAAATGATTAAGGACATGTAAGTACGATGTAAGGACATGTAAGTCCATATACTTACATGTTATCTCTCACCATTTGAACATGCCTGTCTCAGGACTACTCATAAAGGAAAAGGCAATGGAATATGCACAGAATTTAGGACATGAGGAATTCCAAGCAAGTTCTGGATGGTTAGACAAATTTAAGAAGCGTCACGGAATCAAAGAAAAAGTTATTTCTGTAGAAAGTGGATGCGTATCTGAGACAGATTGTAGCCAGTGGAAAACTACAATTTTAAAACCAATTTTACAGGAGTATCAGCCTGATAATGTTTTTAACATGGATGAAACTGGACTTTTTTTTAAATGTTTACCAAATAAGACTAACTTTTAAAGACGATAAATGCTATTGAGGTAAAAATAGCAAGGAACGAATAACTGTTGTCCTTTGTGCCAATATGTCTGGAAAAGAAAAACTTAAAATTTTGCTTATAGGTAAAAGCAAGCAGCCAAGATGTTTTAAAGGAGTGAAGTCATTAGAAGTTGACTATGAATACAATAAAAAATCATGGATGACAAGTGAGATTTTTGAGAAGTGGTTAATTAATTTTGATAAAAAAATGACAAGAAAGAAGAGAAAAGTTGTTCTTTTCATAGACAACTGTCCTGCACATCCTTCTTCTATAACAAAAAAATTAACAAATGTGAACTTGGTATTTTTTCCTCCAAACACAATGTCAAAATTACAACCAATGGATCAAGGCGTAATAAAAAATCTTAAAATGCATTATCGAAAACAGATTCTCAAAAAACTAATTTTTGTACTTGAAAACGATCAACCCATTGACAATGTAATTAATCTCAGAGTGTGTATATCAGAATTAGCAAAAGTGTGGCAAAATGACGTAGCGGAAATAACAATACAGAATTGCTTCATAAAAGCCGGCTTCTCTGAAAAGTCTGTTGTGGAAGAAGTTAATGTACTATCACACATTGAGGAATGTTGGAACCAGTTACAGTCAACAGGCACAATAAATGACAAAATCTCACTTAATGAATATTTAAACGTGGATGAAGACGTTATCGTAGCAGAATATCCGACAGATGATGACATTTTAAGTTCAATAAAAGATAGTGAAAATCAAGATAAAGACAATGAGGCAGATGAAATAGAAGTTCCTAAACCTTCCAAAAAAGAAATAATGGCTGCATTTGAAACGATTCGCCAAGGATTTTGATTTGCAGAAAATGTGCCCGACAATATTTTTGAGTCGCTCAATAAATGCAAACATTTTTATGAGGAATCTGCATTGAAATTACTTCAGCAGGATATTCGAAATTACTTTACATCTGATAATTAAATACAATATTCTAAATTATTTTAATTTATTTTGTTTAATAAATGCATGTTTTGTCCATCTTATTTTTCATTTATCTATTACATGCAGTAGACTTTTAATACATTATAAATAATATACTGTATATATATGTAAATATACTGTATATATATTTTTTAAACATTAAAAAAATTCATTTGTATATTTTTTCCCAAAACTTTTTCGAATCATTTAAGTTGGAGTTTTACAAATCGTGAGCCACCATCGTCACCTTCAGGGGGCTGCGAAAAAGGCCATATGGACAAAATATCACTTAACTACTATACTATCTTTCTGTTCAATCAGATAGATTGAACAGAAAGTTCTCGCATTTTTTGGACTTTCTGTCAACTTTCTAGAACAACTTTTTACTGAACAACTTTCTAAAACAACTTTTTTCTGAAACATTCTAGAATGTTCCATGGTAGTATATAAACAGGTCGGGGTATGTGCTATAAGAAAATACCAAATCCAGTCCTTTCACTCTACTTTACCATGACCAACCAATATCCACTCACCAAAGAGCAAGTTTGCCTGCTCCTCCTTTATGACTATCGCTCCAACAAAAAAAGCAGCCAATTCTATCACAGACATCAATACTGCATTCGGCCTGGACACTGTCGCCAGAAGAACTGCATACAATTGGTACAAACGCTTCAAAAGTGGAAATCAGGCAACCACTACATCCCAAGAAGATCATGCTCTCTGTCTTCTGGGATTCTAAAGGAATCATCATATTCGAGTTGCTGCCGCAAAATACAACCATCAACGCAACTTTCTATTGCGAACAACTCGACCATCTGCAGCAAAAACTGTCAGAGACCCGCCCGGAACACTAGAACACCATCCTGCTGCATGACATTGCACGGCCATCTATGGCTAGGCAGATCCGCCAGAAGCTACGAACTTGAACTGGGATATCTTGCCCCACCTTTCATATAGCCCTGACATTGTACCTTCCAGTTACCACCTGTTTGCTGCACTTGACTATCACCTGGCTGGCAAGGAGTTCAACAATGAAGCCGACTTGGAGGCCAGCCTGACTAACTTCTTTGAGTCACAGCTGCCAGAGTTGAATCGAGATGGCATCCATTCCTTGCATAAGCATTGGCAGGAAGTGGTCAACAACAATGGTGATTACATTGATGATTGAAGTCAATTCTGTACATAAAATTTTCTTGGCTAAATAAAATACAGTGATACCTTGGTTCACAAACACAATCTGTTCCTTGATCCTGTTCGTGATCTGAAAAGTTCGTAATCCGAATCAATTTTTCCCATTGCAATTAATGTAAATCCAAATAATACGTTTTTATCCTAGAAAAAAATTTTTAACATGTTATGGCTTTGTGTGAAAATAATGCAGAAAGGAAATAAATATAACAGTAATATTAGAAGAAAACATGTTTAACACCACCTAATTACACACTTTTAAGTTTTCTGGGAGCCATAATAAGGGATAGATTTAATTAAATAAAGAAAAGAAACTAAAATATCAACACTTGTTGGGACTCTACTTTACCCATGTGAGCTGGGCAAACTGGGTTGCTGCTGAGGGCGAGGCTGTGCTCAGGGTTTTGTGCACCGCGAGTCACATGCGCTCCATGCACTCTGTGCGTGTGTGTTCGTGAACTGAAGCTTCGTTTGAAGCGAAGCAAAAGTGCGTGTGTGTTCGTGAACCAAAGCATCGTTCGTAAAGCATGTTCGTGAACCGAAGCATCGTTCGTAAAGGGAAGCAAAATTTGTTTTGTTCGTGAACCGAAGCATCGTTCGTAAAGCGAAGCAAAATTTGTTCACGGAAATGGTGTTCGTAGACCGATTTGTTCGTGAACCGAGACATTCGTGATCAGAGGTATCACTGTACATCCAAAAGTGTGAGAACTTTCTGTTCAATCAGATACATTAGAGAAAATTCAGGTTTCTATCTAACGAAGTTTCTATATATCAAAATTTTTCTAAGACACCTTCAATTTCGATATATGGAGGTCCAATTGTATCTTATATGTAAAGTGCACAATATAAGCCTTTAGTAAGTTATAATTTATTTAACATAAACAAAAACTTTTACAACTCAGTTGACAAAAAAGTTTAATTCTTTTTCATCAACTGAAGAGGGCTGAACAAGCCAAAAGTATTATTGAGATGTAAAAAGTTTTTGTTGAATAAACTGTAATCTACTGAAGGATTATATTTTACATTTATGGACAGTAGCAGATTTTGCCTTAAGGGGGCCTGAGGTGTGAGAGATTTTTGAAGCAGTGGCAGCTCGGGATGATTTTTGTGGGAGGGCTGAAAAAAATTATAATAAAATACGTAGCTAAAAATTATAATAAAATACGTAGTGCGGACTGCAAGCATCCATTCCTTGCATAAGCATTGGCAGGAAGTGGTCAACAACAACAGTGATTACATTGACGATTGAAGTCAATTCTGTACATAAAATTTTTTTGACTAAATAAAATGCGTCCAAAAGTGTGAAAACTTTGTTCAATTGGATATTTTCTAAGATCATTGACCGGTGGTCTCCAAACTTTTTTAATCGCACACTTCTTTATCAGTAAAGAGAAATTGAATGCACCACATATAAAAGACATGAATTATGACAAATGAAAAAAAACCCATTCCTAAGGATGCATGCATCACACTTAGGGGTTACTGCCCTAGATGATGATCACATAATCCATTGCAAATGTATTTAACAGTAGAGTAACTAATTTTTGACATCAGCTAATTACACATCTAGATCAACAGGTTTACTCCTTAAAAACTTAGAAAATTATGAAATCAATATAGGAGCTTTAATACTGTATCGAGTAAGATCAGTGGATGGATATTGGATTTTTACTGAATGATTGAAGTTCAGCTATCCACTTATAACCTCTCATCACCCAAATATAGAAAGAATACATAATTAAATATCACCCAGATCTCTTCTAACTGACACAATGGTTTACCATTGTGTCAGAAGAGATTTTTTGTATTTGCATATTGACGTCATCATATGTTGCAATATGATGGTGCCAACAACGATAAAATTATTTAAAATTATTATAAAATGAAATATTTTAGTTTATTGATGTATGCTTTTTTAATATATGCTTATTTTAAATATTGTATTATGATGATATTTCTTCCTGATATCTTTGAAAATAATTTAATAGAATGAAGATTTTTGAGAATTACATAAATTTAAAACAATATTTAATAAAAATAAAATTTTAACTAATAAAACCACAATGATTAAAAAGTTTATTGCCTTATTGTACTTAAATTCAAAGATCACTTGGAACTTAGCAACTCTGAACTTCAAAGTCAAATGGCAAGTAAAAACCTAAATAGGTAATAACTCTCATAAACTATTATAATATAGATAATTTAATGTTATTGCTTCTGGAATGCTTTATATCAATAAATGGTTTGTTTTTCTGATATCCAAGAACTAATTTGAAATTTTTACATAGGAATTAATGGGAAATGAGTTTTTTATTTTACAAATTTTTACCTAATTAACCGTTTTCAAGGTCTTGGTTCATAAATTGAGGGATATCTATATTATTTTTTGGGGATAAGTTTAGATTAGTGAAAGCACAATATAAATAGCATCAGTTAAAAGATGAGAAAAGATTTAAAAAGAACTATCCCTCTGTCTGTGCAGAAATGTTATTGAATTAGATTCATTCTAGCCAAGAGACGACTAAAAGTGTTAATTGGCAGTTAGTTTTTTGGAACTTTAACACAATCATCTCAAATTATGTACCAAATAAACAGTTCTTTTGAAAAGTTTATTCAGCTTATTGTTGTTCTGTTCCTATTGAACCATTGATGATTTAAACTTATATCACTTTTCTTGCATTTAATTTTTTCCTTTCAAAATATTTATTTTAAAATTATTGAAAAGGAAATGACTAGCTGAAAATTTGAAAACTAAATATAAACTGTTTATGTATACAGTTGTGGATGAGTTTTATTTTTAATATGAATGAGCATTGATCAATGCTCATTTTAAAAATAACTTTTGATGTCAGCTAATTACACATCTTTATTCCGTAAAAAAACTTAGCTCCTACTTTCTTTAATGCTGTATTCAATAAGATCATTGGATGGATATTGGTTTTTTTTGAATGATTGAAGTTGTATATACATTGTTGTAATTTGAGATAAACAATACCATTATGAAAAACTGAATTTTATTATTTTGCTCATTTATAGAATAATGCATTCGAGCTTAATTGCCCTTTTTAGTTTAGATAAATGGTGAACTGCAATATATTATAAAGCAATAATATAAAGTTCATACAAATTATTTAAAAAAAAAAATTCTTATCCAATATCTACAACTTCCATATATATCATATGTTCAGTTAATGTATTATAAATATCAGTTTTGTTTATGTTAGAACTTGTTCTCTGTGTTGAAATTTTACATATTTTCACTTTTATAGTTTAAAATATCAAATTTTATTTATAAACTTAGAAGTTATTTATATATAAATAACTTCTATCTAGGAATGATGGTAAAAGATTTAGATTGTTCCATCTGGATACATTAAATACAAACAAAATTAAAATTTAGCTGTAATTGCCTCTTATTAAATAAATCTAATTATTGCAGATGTAGTATATTGAAATTTTAAATATAAATAGTAATTTAATATATTATAAAAAAATAAATAAATTTTATATCCAGCACTCCAGTGGGTTATAAGAATCCAGTTTGGGCCAAAGCAGGAAGAGAACTGAGATTACTTGCAGAAAAGTTTGCTAAAAGTGAGGAAAGAAAAGCTGTCCGAGCGAGAGCTAATCAAGTAAGTGGACTTTGTATAATAATTTTTGAATCATATTAGAAACAATTATTTATTGCTCTAAATAAAAATGAAATTCCATTTGCAATAATGTCAGAAACACTCTTTTTGTATTATTTTTTCTACAAAGGAAATAATTTGATACTTTGATCGTGATAAATTTTAATCTTTTGTTCATCTTATTTTTAATATGATAGATAAATTATAAACAACTGAAACAAGTTTACAACTAAAATATTTAAAATCATAATAAAATTAACTGCAGCATAATGTAATGTGTACTATTTATCATTTGCTATTAATATCCTTAACCTTTTCCTTTCTATATATGTTATATGCTTACTATGAACCCTTTATGCATTTACTAGTCCCAAAATACTTTCAAATTAACATCCACCATCAGTGATGCATTCTAAAATTTAAACACACAAGAACATTTCTATATCTTAGAACATATGTCAAGAAGAATCCAGGCAATATAAGTTGGATTTGAAGTTTCGAAATTTAAACTTTTTAGAAGACCAAATATATTAGTTATTTATATTTGTAAATAGTTTTGCAATATTTTTCTGAAAATATCAAAAATTTTATTTTGTTTTCATTTGTTTCTAACTAAAAAATATTCAGTTTCTATTAAATCTTATTTGCATCAGTGATGCATTCTAAAATTTAAACACACAAGAACATTTCTATATCTTAGAACATATATTGCCTGGATTCTTGACATAAGTTGGATTTGAAGTTTCGAAATTTAAACTTTTTAGAAGACCAAATATATTAGTTATTTATATTTGTAAATGGTTTTGCAATATTTTTCTGAAAATATCAGAAACAAATGAAAACAAAATAAAATTTTTAACTAAAAAATATTCAGTTTCTATTAAATCTTATTTCAGAAATTCTTGATCAATTTATCTTTTGGAAAAAATTTAGTTCAATAATAATCTCATTTTAATATATTATATACCAGAGGTGGCCAAACTGCGGCTCGTGAGCGACATGCAACTCTTTGCTACTTTCATTGAATAAAATTTTTAACTAAAAAATATTCAGTTTCTATTAAATCTTATTTCAGAAATTCTTCTCTATCAACATATGTTTAATTTTTTAAACATTTTCTATTTTAATAATTATTTAATATCTAATAAAATTTGGAGAATTTTTTTGGTCAGTTGCCAATATATTAATACTTCTCTACGAAAAAAATCTTCAATGTATATGCAATAAATAGGAACAAGATAAGCATTGATGGAGCGGAAAATCATCAATAATGTGTTAGAAAAATATATTTTGATGCTTTAAAATGATTTTATGAATTTTAGTTTTTATTTTTATATAAAACTTTTCGAAAATATAATATATCTGTAATTTATTTATCTATTGTAAATAGTAGTATGCATCTATAGGAAATAAATGCATCTGAAATGAACAATTTTTGAAATCATTATTAAAATTACCCCAAAAAACTATGCTGTTCTCGTTGATCCAGAAAGAAAATGCGGCTCTCGAGTATTTGAGATTCTTCAATGTCGCTCATAGTGACATAGAATTTGGCCACCCGTTATATACAGTATATCTTAAGTAAAGTGAAATTTCATAGTTGCATTTATTTTGTTCTTTTTTCAAATTCTTTAATGCTTTTGTACTTTCATTGTGGCTCCATATCATGAAAGTCAATAGTAAATATGAAGAAAATACTTAACTTAAAAAATAATATATCTGTAATTTATTTATCTATTGTAAATAGTAGTATGCATCTATAGGAAATAAATGCATCTGAAATGAACAATTTTTGAAATCATTATTAAAATTTACCCAAAAAACTATGCTGTTCTCGTTGATCCAGAAAGAAAATGCGGCTCTCGAGTATTTGAGATTCTTCAATGTCGCTCGTAGTGACATGAAATTTGGCCACCCGTTATATACAGTGTATCTTAAGGTTTTATCTTAAGTAAAGTGAAATTTCATAGTTGCATTTATTTTGTTGTTTTTTCAAATTCTTTAATGCTTGTATTATTTATAACTATTCATATTTATAAAATTATAGAAATTTTTAAATTTTATTTAAAATCAAAATTTTCATTCTATTCTAGGTTGATATTCATCACATAACTTGGGATGAATTTCAGGATCTGTTAACTGAACTATTTTTAGATGGAGATATTAGGAGAGAACGTATAGTCACTTTGTTCTTCTTCTGTACGGACATTGTAATTAGAGCTCTCAAAGAAAAAATTGCTGACAAAGTAAAATGCTTATTTGTTTGGTCATTGCGCTTTATCTCTGAAAAAGTTTGCACCTGGGTTCAAGAGCAAGGTGGATGGGTAAGAAAATTATTATTTTATTTTGAAATAATTTTTAAAATGTAAGCGGATATGAATACTTGTTTGCATGAGTTATTTTAATGTGTGATCAGACAAAATGGAATTTAAAATTTTAATCTTAATTTTTTGGAATAGTGTTGTAATTTAATCAGATAAATAATAAATGAATTATTTAAAAAAAAACTAAAGCCGTCCTGTTTCACCCAAAAAATTTGCATTTACCAAAACACTTTACATTTGTTAATAAATTTTGTCCCGTACAGTCTTCAACTGACAGGATCTCAAATACTTCTGTTAATAATTTTTGTCCTGTTAAAAGCTTTAATAAGAATGAATATTTTAAAAATTGTAACTGACAGGATCTCAAATACTTCTGTTAATAATTTTTGTCCTGTTAAAAGCTTTAATAAGATACAATTTTTAAAATATTCATTATGTTAAATTTCTGGCATTTTCATTGACCAATTAGAATGTATCAATTCAAACATATGAAATTATCAGTGTTAGATGTCAGTTAGCAGTCATCTGTTAGTTTTATCTATTATTATTCTGCAGAAATTTATTATAATGGACCCTGTAAAATGAACTTCTCGCTAATGGAAAATATTGGAAAAAATTTACTAACACTGCAAGCAAACAAAAAAAATATTTTTAATCATATTTAAATAGGTCTTTCATTAATTTTTCTTCAAACCATTATCATTTTATTGTTCCCTGTGTGGATGGTCCCAAATTATGTAAAGCTTGTGTTCCTGGAAGCATCACATAAATCAAATTTATGTAAGTTATGATAAAAATACTTATGTATAGTTTATAACACGGCAGGAATAACTATCAACATTATTTATTATTTAAACATAATTGGAATAGTTGTTTAAAATTATAATACTGCATGAATACAAAATTAAAATGATGATAAATTTTTTAAATCTAAAGTTTTATATTAAGTGTCATATTTAATTTGAAGTGTTTTTTTAATTGGAACAAAATTTATGCTTAAAAGTTTAAATTTTTGTTTTTCAGAGTGTCGTCCTTGGTAGTTATGTGCCAAAAGCAGTAATAACCATATGTGCATTAACTGTTGCTGCCATCACAGCTATTTATGTGTGGAGAAAAACTTAATTTATATGTATTTGACTAGCCTTATACATTATTAACATTTGTGTAATATTGACATTATAAGCATGAAGAATATAATTTCATTTCCTAAAGAGTGATTGCATTGTTGGAGTCATTGTAAATATTTATGTTTAAATATCTGATGATGACAAAAAGGACCAAAGTTTCATTATTTTCTTGTCTATCTGTATTTCTAATATTATAAAGTCTGTATTTTTTATCAAAAATTATTCTAAAAGTGACTATTTGACAATCACTAATCTGTAATTCATATTTACTGCAGAAATTATATTTATTCGTTCCTTCTCAATTTTTAATAATAATCCATAACAATGATTAAATTTGTTTTGCAACAAAAAATGCTACACAATACTGCCAAGCCAATTCGACAGTGCAGTTGGTACATTTGTATTATTAAATCAGTTTGACGAATCTTGTGCGGTAGATCGGTTGAGATTTATTTCAAAAGAATTTCGATTCCAGATGAAGATGAATAATTTTAACTTCTGTCATCAGACCAATAAAACAGCACAATTTATCTATGCACAGACTTTTGTACTTAATTCCCAAAGGGGATATTGACATATATTTTTAAAATCACTCTTTTTCTAACATTTTAAATCATGTTTGATAAAGTTATATCTTTAATGTATCTCATAATTTGTATGCAAGTTTCTATTGGCTGTTTTTGCATCAGCAGTATATAGCAGTATATATATATGTAGTGATGATAATTATTAAATTGTTTAATTGAATTCAAATTTAGGATATAAGATTTTGTCATTTCATTGTAGTTATTGTAATACCTCTGCACTTTGTCCATGATGATAAATTTACATAAGACTATAAAATTAATTCTACACCTGCTGGAGTTTTTGTCTATAAGAAGATCTACCCGCTTTAAAGGCTTGTGTTATCATAAAAAACAAGAAAAATCTCAGTTTTCTATAATACAGAAAAGTATACACAGATGTACTTAAAGTTCATGCAATTTTTACTTATTTTTTCCAGTAAATATATTAGTTTGAAAAGTTATCTTCAACCATAACAGCTTCACTTTTATAGAAAGTAAAACAGCTAACCAAAAATTTAAATAAAAAAATAAGATCTATCTTTTTTAAGAATAGTTCAATATTGTATTTCTTTTCAAACTGTAAAAAGAATATTTTACGGTTACATGTATTTAAGTCAACGAAATTATTATAGTAAATATTAGTAAATTTTGTTGTTACCAATATTTAATACATTTAAAGTTAATTTATTGAGAAAATAACACGGTAAATTTTATCTTTTAAATATGCAAACTTTAAAACACAAAACTGATAGATTATTTAACCGAAAGAATGCATAATTTCAGAAAATTTTCGAAATAAAAAAATTATCTGTTTAAATTTTGATTTTTCGCAGAAAATAAATATATATTGGAAAATCATATTCAAGTAATGATATTAAAGTGTGGAAGTACATCAATCATACTTAAATAACGTGTAAATTATATTCAATCGGAGACAACTTTTGATATTCTTTTCTCCATATTTTTTATTTCCACAGGAAAACAGTTTTAGATGGTGTGTAATTTTTACGATAAAAATAATATTGATTTATGCATCCTTCAACTGCAATATTGCAAAAATGTGCGTGATGTGATTTTATTAAAATTAATATCGCCTCTCAGAAATGACAAATCGAGTAATTAGCAGGAAATGGAATTAAAATTAAGACATTTGAATTTTTATTATTCGTTTATTAATGTTTATATGTATATAAAAAAGAGTTATATTTATTTTAATTTTTATTACTAGTTTCCCCGTTTTAATGAAAGTGTATAACTTAATTCAGTTTTCCTAATTGTATATCTGGACCGCTTAAAAAGTAATCAGAAAGACTTCTAAGCTTGAAAGAAATCTTGGAATTATTCCTATTAATCGTCATTCCTTTCGCTCACCTGGAAATGAGAGATACAAGTAGCTTATGTTGTCATTATATCCGTGTACCCATTAATAGGGTAAAGAATTTAAATTACGAAAACGTTAAGTACTTCATTTGAAAAGCACCTGAGCATGAGAAATGCCTAAAATGCGTGAAGTGTTCATTCAAGGTCGGTTAAACGTGCAACTCTGCTCCTTGTCTATTGATCCTTGACTACATAGTATTACACTTAGGCGAAATAGCACTTGGCTGCCACCAAATCATTTGACTCAATTCTACATTGTCATTATTTCCCTTTAAGCATTATTGTCATTCAGGTGAAGTTGTCGTTAAAGTTCAAATCAACGTTTTGGATGAATGGTTTGACAATTAGGTGTCTTCAATAATTTAACATATTTAATTATTTCGTGGGAATGAATTTTATGTTTAACAGTAAAATTATATTTTAGTATTGATTTAAAATTATTTAAATTATGCAAGTATTTTAGAAAAGAATTTATTAATGAATATTAAATTAGAATATTTGAATTAGAATCAGAATTATTTAAATTATTTTAATTTTTAAAATTAAATAAATGTAAAAATTTTTGGAATAATTCTTTGTTTGTTTTTGTTATTTATATAACAGTTATTTCCTAATAATAAAAGCTTTTTGAAAAAAATTAATAATAATTACAATATTAATATTAATACTATTATAAAATATATGATTGCAATAATAAAATCGTTCATTAATTAATATAAAATAATAAATTTATTAACAAAATAACGTAAAGAGATATACAAAATTTTAAGAAGGGCATATTAAAAATAGAAAGTACATGCAGAAAATGATTATAAATAATTATGGCTATTATATGAATTTTTATATGAATTATTTTAATACTTATGTACTTAGTACCTCTCATTAATTTAAATTTTGTTCCTTTTCTCTTAATTATATGAGCATATTTTTTAGCTGATAAATTTATTATTATTATATCAGATGATTTCTGGAAAAATTTATATAAATTAAAAAATAATTATAATAATGGTTATATTGTATGCAAAAACATATTTTTTTTTTAAACAGATCATTATTAAATTTGTTTTATATTAAACATTGCATATTATTCTGTTTATTAAACATGATATAAATACTAGATTAATGTAGCTTAATGTAAGCTTAATGCATTTTTATTTAGTAATCTAAATAATTATTATAAGAGTGATTAAATTAAATATTTACTGTTGCAAAATCCCAACCGAAATCATTTGTCTACATAATATATGAGACTTCTAAAACTTATAATTGTTAAATTTTCATGTGGAATATGCGAATAAGTTTTTTTCTTTTCTTTTTAATCTTGTTCCATACTGTAATTGCTAAGTGATTCATTTCATCCTAGAAGGATATAGATAGATATTTTTATCTTTAGTTAAGACAGAATAATTTATATTCTAGTCATCAATTAATATAAAGATTAAGGAAAGTAATAACTGAATAGATAATTTGTACGGATTAATGGAAAATAAAAAAACTTCTCATTTTTTATCGTTATCAATGATGATACTCGGATTTTACTTGTATTAGTTAGCAATTAATTAATATCAAGATAATCTCGAAATAATATATAACGGTTTATATGAGATTGTATGTAACATTTTTCACGTTGAAAGTGTTATCTCGTTCCTTCTTTTATAATTTTATCAAAACATTTTTCTTTTGTAGTTCGATCCTTTTTTTTTATCTCCTTTCAATTCTTACATAAACATTAGATATTGTTTTTAAATTTTTGTTTTATAATAATATTTCTCTAAAAATTAATTTTTACTTAATTTTATTCTCAACTGTAGCAAACTATACATCGAAATTGGATAATTTCTAAAGTATAAATATTAAAAAAAAAGCGATTGTTATGAATAATAAAAATATATTTTATTCCTTTTAATTACAATTAAATAATTTTTTATATATAACATCTTTCTTCATTTAAATAAAATGTTTTCATGGTTTTTATTTCCTGAGGTAAGTTTTCTTTTAATAGAAAACTTAATCGAAAAATGGAAAGTTTCAAATGATTGCTTTTAAACTGAAAGAAAACAGTTTAAATTAATCTACATTGAGTTATTTTAAAATTTTAAAACAATTCATTTAATTGCATGTTCAGTCATAGAATAACAAAATTTAATTCTTTTTTAGATAATTAATATTTGTGTTAATATAAAGTATTGATTACATTACAGCTTGCATAAAACATTCTAGTAGTTACTAAGGCATAAAGTTATGTGCAGGTATTATTTATTATTAATTAAGTTAGTAAATTTAATTCGTTTCCATCAAAATAAATTTTATAAATCCCTCTAATTTATCTGTTTCTTTGGAGTCATTTCGAATAATTCAATATTAGAAATACTCATTAAAAATGTCGAAATGTTCTGCTTTTAGCAGTTAGTTAGAATTTATATCAAATTTCTTTTTTTATAGAGGAAATTAAATTTTGAAAGCGAGTGATAATCTAACATCATAAATAATATAATCCAAATCAATAATTAAATAAAAGTCAAGTCTGATTATGAACAAATTTCAATTCTGTTTGTAAAAAAGTAAAAATAGACGTTACTGTTTTAAATACAACATTGATAAAATTAAATTAAAAATTTATGCATAACATTATTTTAATCATTAAAATATTCAGTTGTAGGTTTTATTTTTCTATCGAAATTGTTTTCTTTTTTATTGAAATAAATAGCATTAACTTCAATAATGATCTAAAATTGTATTGACAGTTTATTTTTCCTTCAACTATATCAGTTTTGTAGTAAAGAGATTTTTTTCAGTTTCGATATAAAAATATAGAAATCCGAAATAAACAGTTCCAATATAATTCAAAATTGACAGCGTCAGAAAAATAAATAAAAATAAGTAAATAAATAAAACTCAACGATTTAAAAAAAATAAAAAAAAATCACTTTTCATTAACCAAACCTTTTAAAGAAGTAGATTTTTTTTTTATTTAGGTTAAGAAAATAGCATTTTATATTTTAATTGAAAGTTTTGCTGGATTTTTCCATTATATAAAATGCATAATAGAAAGTGTGCGTTAATTATAATAATGGAATCTATATTTTTTAAATAAAAATAACTAATAAAATTAAAAATCGAACGGATATAAATGGATAAAGATATAATGGAAATTAAAATAATTGATATCTAAAACTAATCGTCCTTACAAAGCTTTTACTGTTTGTGTTATTTCCCATTTATCCTTACAGTAATTTCCTTATTGATTGCGTGTGACACTTCCCAGATCTCCCCAGTGGTGTGCGTCGAATGAGATGATATAATCGATATGTGTAACAATCACAGTTGACACTAAAGCTATCCATAGCCCCTAAAGGAACTTCTTACTTTGTTCTGCAAACTCCCTTATCTTTTATTTCTAGCATCGGGTCCAAACATTAGCCCAGTTTAATTCGCTTTTCCTGATGTTGTATTTCAAACAATATCTCGAATCAATGACATCAATTTTGAAATCTCCAAGATTATACGCTTCAGGACATCCGAAACGTATTGACATTTCTAGAATAACAATATCGCTAATTCTATATAACTTATGTGATATTCTTACGTTCTTTGATATCCAATCATTAAATTGAAACAGAAAGAATAAATAAAATGATAAATCGAAAGTTTACTTGTTAAAAGTGCACTTTTGCACGGAACTTTTGCGTGATAAAATTTACTCAAAAAATATACTTTTTTTGCTGTTCAAACTTAAAACAGTTATCGCTTAGGATATTTATTTTTATTACAGACCGTATAATAAATACAATGTGTATATATCGTGACAATTTTCTTCTATGAAAACGCCATTTCTTACTAATTCAACAAAGAAAATAGATTTCAAGATGTAATTTAATGATATAGTAAAAAGTAAATATATTTTTAAACAATTTTAAAATAAAGGAATTTTATTTCTTATCTCAAGCATATACACTTTTTAAAAATAATCGATACTAGTAATCAATACGCTATCACAAGAAAAAGTTTAATTGGTTTATAATCATGAGAATTACTAAATTGCAATTTTTATGTTTTAAATTTACGATGAACGAGATGCTAAAACAGTATCAGAAGTAAGAAGATCATAAAGAGTCGTTTAATTTTTATAGATTTAGCTATGTCAGCACATTTAGACCGGCGAAAGTAGCAATTCTGGAGAATTCAGCAAAGATGGCTATTATCGATCTATGTCTAGATTTGGGATGAACATGTCAAAGATACTACAACTTACATGCCAAAATATCAATTTATAAGTAAACATTGCATTAGAACTTACATGTTAACAATAAACAGGTACGTATTCCTCGCCTTGCTAGCAAAGGGTGCTATAACTAAGATTGATAACCGAGGACAGTATCAACTGTATTATGGATCTTGGTGAAAAGGATAGATCTAGAGATGGCGCAGATCTCTAGATGAAAGTTTTTCAAGTAACTAACCATTATTTATACTGTTATCAGTAGATGTTATTTATATCGAAGTGTTTTTAATTTAAATATTAGATTATCCAAGATTCTTCGTATTTTAAATGCATCAGAATAATTAAATTTTTGATGTTTACAAAAGTAGTTTAATTCTCATTAATTATTCTTGCGAATAAAATTAAACATTTTAAAGTTTCCATGTGATATTTTCTTATAATTAACTATTTATGTAAAGGAATATATATTTATATATATATATATAGCAGAATTTTATAAAATAAAAAGAAAGAATGAAAATTAATTGAATATAAAAAGTTCCTGCTGTTTTTAGTAATTTCATGTAAACAGAAATGCTATGAATCTTTTTACTTTTTCGCTGCATCGCTTATCTCTTCCTAACGAATTGTTTGTTTAGCAAAGAAATATGTAAGTTGAATTATTGCAATCCATTCAATGAACAAACACATTAACAAGAAGCATTTAGTCCTTTTAAGTCATTAATCAAGTTTTAGTTCCTCAATGATTTAATACTTTGCACGGTCTTTCGATTGCGAATACACAATACTTATCTTCATTAAACATCACAAAGAAGTTAACTTCTCCTCTTACTGTAAACTGATAGCTTTGTATATTTTTAAATTAATTGGCCGAAATTATTTTTGTTTATAAAGTGTTTCCTTTCAGCTTTCGTTCTAAAATTTTTTTTAGTTTTAGTTTATAAATGTCAAGCTCAATTTTCCTATCGTTCGATGTAAAGAAATTTAATTAAGCTGAGATGACATCACTTAAGAAATTATTTAATAGCTGTTTACGCAGTATACCTAATAATTTATATCAGGATATTATCGCGAAGATTGATTGATATTTTTCCATTCGGGTTCCGAATTTGTGAATCCCAAAATATTATTATTACTTTAATAATAATTACGGCTTAGAATCGAAAACATCAAAAAGATTTAGGTCTATGAGCTATTCACAGTTCATCGATTTGTGTGTTTATAAGTGTTACACATTAAACTAACGATGTATATGTTGTGTGAACAAACGATGAATGATTTTGTAAAGGACTAACAAAAAAAAAACAACAAAATGCTTTTCGTCATTGAAGGGGGATGTTGATGCCATAGAAGAGAAAGAGGGAACTGTATGTAGTGTCAAGGGAGAGCAAGCAGATTTCTGAGCGCCCACCAATTGCAGTTAATCTCATTAACTGACATAGAAAGTAATGGTCCCTACAGGGTTTTAAAGTACTAAGGAATCCCATTATTCTCTTCTCTGCATAAAAGGAGTCTCGTTGTTATTGTCCGTAAGTACATTATCGTCGCACTAGAGAACACGATAGAAGCATTTTTCGGTGACTTCTGCCAAAAACTCTGACTCTTATATCTTCTTGTAAGTTCTTCATTTATGGGTATTGTACAAATTCAGAGCAATGACTTTTTATTCTCTTTTGGAAAAGATTTAATTTGTTGTAGAAAATTCTTCTCTATTTATTCAAAAGTTTACAATTATATTTGATGAGCTTAAACTTTCCAATAAATTTATTAAGCAATATTAAGAAGTTTTAAATATAATTAATAATTAAATTAAATTTGTTTACGTTTAACATTATTCAGTTTGTGAATAAGAATTATTTCATATTAAAAATTGTACTTTGATTTTAAAAACAATTAAGAAATTTTAACAGTGTAGTCCAAATTTTCATATGTTTAACTATAAATGAATTTTGTAATTTATATGAATTTTAAACTTAAAATTTTATTTTTAGAATCGGTTTAATTATAGGATCAAATATTATCAATCTTCGTCGATCAGCAGAGTTATAGATAAATATTTATTTTTTAACTGCTTCTAATACTGCAACGATCTGTTTTATTAATTTCTTCAGTAAAATATAAGACATTCTTCAATGAGAAAAATCTTTAAATAGATCTATTCTTTCATCTCGATCTTAACATCATAAAAGAAGACTTCCTAAATAATTATGTAACTAAGAATCTTATTCGCTCAGCAACAATATAATCAGAGGAAAATTTTTTGAGGTTAGTTGATGAAATAAATTCTGAACCATTTTCTGTTTAATGAACTCTAAGATCTTATTACTTAAAATCAGAGAGAAATGTTAACTTATTTCAGTAACCACGGAAATGAATTTAAAAGTGATCTGCAGTTCTTTTAAGACGAAATAAAACTGAACTTAATCTCATCCACCGCAAAAATATCCACTCTTGAAAGCAATTTTAACTAGTTAAAGACTCAGCAAACTACTTTGCAGAAAGATATAAATGACATTTACTTTCCTATTGCTATTTCGGAACATAAATTGGCGATATCTTATACTTATAGTGAAAAGGAGAAGCTTATTTTCCGTATAATTTTAAAGAATTAACGAAAATATGCTTTATATAGAGAAGTAATTCATTAATTTAAAAAATTCAACTTCAAAGAAATGTTTCCTTTTCTAAAATAAAGGAAATCAATTACAAGAAAAATTATCAGTACACAAAGTATCATTTTTACTTATTTCCTTTAGTTTGGTTAAAACAGCGAAGAAATTATTTTATATAAAAAATTGAAATCTATAAAATTTTGCTCACATCACTGTGATATAGCAGTTCTTATTATCGATGATGTGAATAAAACTACAGGAGAAAATACGCGACATCGTATATTATCTAAACAACCTTCGAAATAACGAGAAAAAGTAACCTTAAATCCAATTTTTACATAGAAATATCTACTATATATTATCCGTAGCAACAATAAATTAATCTCTTCACTTTTTTAGGAGAAAATAATTTTTAGATAAGTCTCAAATACATCAAACTTTCTTATCTCACAAAATACAATAAATTTTTTTAAATTTCTGTCTAAAACATTTTTTAATTTCAAGCTTGCTTACCTTAGATTTTTAGGATTTATTGAACTCTTCCCAGATTCTCGTATCTTGAAAACGTGTGGTCTACCACATATCCGATTCGTATAGATCTTCTGAGAACAATATTAGTTTTGAAGTACTTGCCAAGAAACCCATCAATGCTAGAAGACATCAGGTGGCGAACAATCCTTCTTATAAATAAAATATTAGATTTCTGAACCTTGTTACACTCTTCAAGTTACTTTCTAGAATTGAAAGTATATTAAAATAATGGCTAATTATTTTAATATACATTCATGCAAGTAATATCCACAACTTCACATCGGCTTATTGTATCTAATAAAAAACTCGTAGAATGGTTATAAATAGTTTTCCAGACAATAATCACTTAGATTTTATCATTGAACTTCTAAATTTGATTATTATGATTACAATAAGAATAAAAATTTATTCAATTGTTGAATTAGTAAAAGCAACATTTCAAATAAAAGAATAATAAAAATTATAACAGAAAATAAATATAATAATTCATGATAAAAGATAAAGTATAGAAGATCTTTTTTGTGTTTAAACTGAAAAACATCTCTCATTTTGTTTTTATTTAATTATTTCTTATCAATATTTTTTTAGTCCAAATTCTTAAATTTTTCATTAGCTCAATTCTGGAAATTTTATTTTAATTTTATAAAAACTTTGATTAATTACTGATAATCCAAGTATAGATACAAATTAAAACCTATTAAAATCTTAGCAGACTTTAACAAACTAAAATCAAACTAACTAGCAAACTGAAACTAAAATCAAATTCCTAGAAGTTCTAATAAACTACGGACAATGGCATACAAATTTTTTAAAGAAATTATAAAGTAGAAATTTTTATTATTAAATTCAATTCAACTTTGATATTTTAATAATCGGCTTATGAAAAAAATAATAATCTCATACTTTAAACTGCTTTAATTTTAATATATGCAATACAAGTAATTCTAAAGTTCTAAATTTCATCTTGATTTAAATTATTAACTGCATTTCATACAGAAGGAAAATGTATAAAATATATTCGTAAACTTAGATACAAAAAATTTTATAATTTCTAAACTTTAATCATTAGCCATCGCAATTTTGGCACTGATCAATAAATTTAACATATAAACACAATTGTTTGAATTGACAAATTTCTATTCGATGATGAGAAAAATTTTGTAGGAAACAGCCATTACATCTCTCTGTCTCTTGAGAATTGTCAATACTGTATTGTATTTTTCTTTCTTTAATCCTATTTTTAATTCTTATTTTGATCAATAATTGTGTAGAACTGTTATTCATTTGAATACAGACTCCACTGTTGGAAAAGATCATATTCCTACCTTTTCGCAACAATTTTTCTCATCCATATATGATTAATATAATATTACATTTAACCTTAATATGTAAACTTCTTTGAATAAATTAATATGTTTTACAAACCGTAAGAAAATATCTTCGTTCTACTTTGGTAAAAATTATCACTCGATTATTCTATCTCCATTATTCTTAAATTCCCAACTTAACCTCTTATCAGCTAACATGGTTTCAAAACACTACCTTTATTAATGATTATCGGTTTGCTTTTATTCCCATTAGAGATGCAATTAACAATTTATTTTTTTTCAAGTTACCAATTCAGTCTCACATATTTACTAATTCGGTCTCTTTTATAGATTACAGCTTTTTATAGTATTAGCATTAACAAATTAAATCGAGAAATTTCAATTATGTTCCTTTAATGTCGAGTTTATCAATGATATTATTTAATAGTCACTAAGTATGCTGTAAAATTAAATTTTTTTACCATATTTTATAAATATTACTAATGGTTTAGGATGTTAGAATATATTATATTTTACTTGATCATATTCCATATTGATGAACTATTTAAAAGCTTGAAATTTATATAATGGAATTAAAAATGAATATTTATATTAACATTCATTTAATTTTTTTTTTATTTTAAAGGAAAAAGTCTATAATTCCTTATATATATCATTACAATAAACAGTACTTTTATAAGAGTTTTATAATTTCAATAAAGCTAAAGTATTTTTATTTGTATAATAATTTTTAATATTGTTTCATTTCATGAATATTCGAGTTTTTCCTTTTTGCTTATTTTTAATTTCAAATATTATAAGTTATAAAAATAATCTATAGGAAATAATGAAGGGAAAATTCTTCTCCATTCTTAATAAAATTAAAAGTCATAACTTTACATAGGTTTATGTTAAACTTTTCTAATCAATTATGTTTTTTTCTTGCTTATTATGACTTATGATATCATTTTTAATAAAAAAATATTGCAATAATCTTTTATTCAGAAACATTAAAATTATGTTTTTTGAACTCAAACTAAATTATTTGAATTGAAATAGCAGACCTGTCTTTTTTTTATCTCATTAATAAATAGATTATTAAATGTATAAAATATATTTCAAACAATTAAATCTCAAAATAGATCAAGTCACGAGAATAACTATTAGTGTACTTCAATTAGCATATTTATTTTATCTTTAGTTATATGTCTCCGTAATTCTTTCATTTTGATATAAAACTCGACCTTAATTATTTAATGAAAAAAATCTTGATCATGTCTATTATTTGAATTGTACATTAAATTACTATTAAAACAATTAAATTTAATTTCATATTTATATATATTTAATTACATACAGCTAATGTAAGCCAAAAAAGTTGTCATACCAATTTTTAACTAAATTTTTCTTAATTGACTTTCCTAATTCCTTAAAATGTAAATTCTGAAAGAAATTGCATCTTCTGTCATTTAAACTTGCAACATTTTTTATAGAATTTATCTAATATTAGATTAAGAATTAGATCTTTTTTACGAAGAGTGTTTCCCACGAAAAAATTTTATCTCAATTTTCATTAAATTCCTTATCTCTTATAATTCTAGAAATTTTGATATTTTTTTTATTGAAATATTATATATTATAATATATTTATATATTTTATCAACACGATTTATCTTTAATAATAATTTATGATACTTTTTATTTACGATGATGATAACTTTATCATCAACATTCTTTCTATGAAGTTTAATTAGTTATACTTACAGATAAACCAGCATAAATTTTTGAATTATGTAAAATATTTAAAAAAATGTAGGAAGAAAGAAAATTTATATTTCATTCCTCACAATAAAAGAGTAACTTTTCAAAAAGTTCAAAATACTATAGAAAATTTTATATAAATGTATATGATAATTGCATAGCAAAAGGGATAACTACACAACAGAATTGCTAATTAGTGATCCTTGAATAAAAGAACAAATTTTTGAAAAGTTTGAATATATACGAGGTGTGACAATTAAATAACCGGATTAGTCTTAAAAATTAGCTTTATTGAAAACATTATACAAATATCTTTTAGTCCCCCTCCAACCTACTCCCCTTCCCTATCAATACATCGCTGCATACATGTTTTCCACTGTTCAAAGCAGTGCTGCAGGTCATTAGATGTCACCTTCAGTAAGTCTGCAGTTTTTGCCTTCACCTCTTCTACAGATTGAAAATGTGTTCCCTTCAATGCACTTTTCACTTTTGGAAACAGGTAGAAGTCACATGCTGCGAGATCTGGTGAGTAAGGTGGATGCTCGAGCACAGTAATGCGTTTGTCCGCCAAGAACTGTTTAACAGAGAGCGCATTGTGCGCCGGGGCGTTGTCTTGGTGCAAAATCCATGTGTTGTTGCTCCACAGATCTGGCCTTTTCTTCCTCACTCTTTAAGCTTTCTCAGGACCTCAATGTAGTACTGCTGGTTTACCGTTTGGCCTTGAGGTACTCATTCAATCATGATGATACCACTAATATCGAAAAAAGAAGAGGTGAAGGCAAAAACGGCAGACTTACTGAAGAAGGTGACATCTAATGACCTGCAGCACTGCTTTGAACAGTGGAAAACTCTTATGCAGCGATGTATTGATAGGGAAGGGGAGTATGTTGAAGGGGACTAAAAGATATTTGTATAAGGTTTTCAATAAAGCTAATTTTTAAGACTAGTCCGGTTATTTAATTGTCACACCTCATATAATTGATCAAGTCTTTAAGATCTTTTTTCAATATTTAAAGTATATTATGAAAATATTTAAACTTTCAATTTAGGATTTTTGTTCAAAAAATTCGAAAGTTTAAATTCAGTAGCTGTTCACCATAGTAACAGAAATCATAGCACAAGCATACAAGATTTTAGAACAATGTATTTAAAAATTTATTTACACAAATATGAAAATGACAATTCAAAAATATTTTTGGATTTATTCGTTTATTATTTTGGATGAACTGTTTTATTGAATAATTTTAATCTTAAATCAGTTATAAATTCTATTATGTACTAACTAATTTGTTAAAATTTTATGTTTTAAATTTAATCAGATATGATTTACCTTACCTCAGGTAATGGTCTTTGAAACATTGCCAATGATAACAGCATTGGAGCAGCTGTTTGCCAGTTATAATATCTAAAAATTTAAACAATTTTATTATAATTTATTTTGATTTCA
Organism: Olivierus martensii; assembly: GCA_000484575.1. NCBI lineage: Eukaryota > Metazoa > Arthropoda > Arachnida > Scorpiones > Buthidae > Olivierus > Olivierus martensii. Next base: position 68,924 of record AYEL01026806.1, on the reverse strand, counting down.
ATTATAAATTAAAATTTTAAAGCATTTCATAAAATAAAAAATTTTAAAATATGCTAAAAATATGATGAATTAGTAAAAATTTCCAAATTACTACTTTTTAGTATTGTTATGTTGGAATTTAATTTATTCAAATTCAATCTACATAAATTTTGATATGCAAAATATTTAATCCTTTCTGAAATTTCAAAACACACCAAGAATTTTATTACTATTAAAATTTAGAAATATTCCTTAATATTCTTGAAGTTTTAATATTTTTAAATAACAGAACTTACGTTTTATAATCCATACATTTAACTTATTTAGATGAACATTTTGTTTGTTTGTGTATGTATTTTCCACTTAACACACTGACTACCAGCAAAATTTTATTTTTAATTTCAAATCTGTCAGCAATTTTTATGTAATTAATAATTTATAAATATTTATACTTTCTTCCACAGGATAATAAAACTGAATATTCCAAGAATGTTTCATAAAATCCTCTGTCACTAAATTTTTGGCTTAAATTTAAACAAAATATAGCACACACTACTTTAAAATTAGATTTTTTTGTATCATGCTATATTATAAAATTTTATCAATCTGTTAAAACATATTATTGATTAATTACAATTTACACAATTTCAATTTACTGAAATTGAGTAAATTGAGCTATGACAATATGAAAAAATTCATTATTATTCAGATAATTGTCTCAAAGATGGTGCAGCTTTCACATGAAATATTATCCATAGTCTCCAACTCTTACTGTTGCCAATTTACACAATTTCAATTTACTGAAATTGAGTAAATTGAGCTATGACAATATGAAAAAAGTCATTATTATTCAGATAATTGTCTCAAAGATAGTGCAGCTTTCACATGAAATATTATCCATAGTCTGTTTAATAAGGCTGCTGTTCAATATGATGTTTTTTTTAATTACAAGTTTTATGATAAAACATGAAATTATAACGTTTAATGTCTCTCATATTTTAATGCTAATTTTCTATACTTTTACAAAAACTTTTTTCATTTTAATCTTCTTAGCAGAAGCATCACTTTACTTCAATCCTTGCAAAGACTCAAACCTAAACCTTTTCATTATATCTATCTCCTATTATATTTATTTATTGGGTATCTTATTTAATTAAGAGTAAATATACTTACAATTCATATATTTTTCAAAATTTATAGTAAGAAACAAAATGGTTTCACTTTCAAGAATGTATATCATGACATCATCCAACCTAATAACACCAGTGAATTTGAGATCTCATAAGAGTTAAATTCTTTTCAATGGAATTGTAAACATTATATTTATGATGTTAAATATTATAATTGAAAAGATGAATGAATGATTGCCAGTAATATTCTAAGTAGAAATTATCTGATGGCTTTATGTAAATGAGCTTAAGTAGAAATTATCTGATGGCTTTAAGTAAATGAGCTTAAGTACAAGCCTATCATGAAAGTTACTATAAAGGAGACTTACCAACCTTCACCAAGTTTGAGGTGGTGAAACTGAAAGCAACAATTCAGCTTAGCAATATTACTGAATTGTCAATCAGTATTTTCCTGTAGCATTAGTAGAGATTTAGTATTAATTTATGGTTTCTTAGCTAGCTACTTGGATTACTGATTAATAAATTTTTTTTTAACTAATTATTTGTAGATATTTAGTATTAATTTATGGTTTCTTAGCTAGCTACTTGGATTACTGATTAATAAAATCATTGCTGTTTTTGGATTTTTGTGGATAAAGTTATTTTACTAATTATTTATGCTTTATTACCACTTCAATAAAGCTTGTTTAAACACTTATGTTTTTTTTTTTTTGAGGATTTAATACTTTTTATTATTTAATTTGTTTTTTAGTATTTAGTACACAAACTATAAATGGAACAACATATTTTTGTCATTTTGATTCTAACACAAGTTCATGATTTTCATTAGCAAATATGAAATTCTAATTATTTTAGTGCTAGAATATCTATTATTTCAAAAATTAGTTTTCCAGTAGAAGTCTTGGCCAAGTGGATTCAAATTACAGCAGAATCAATCATTTATGTCTTAGTATTATTGAAAGTTGTAATTTTGTACCCTAAATGAATTCTTTTGAAGAAAAGGATCTCAACTTATTAAATGCATAATTAAAAAATTTCCATATTTATTAATCCTTGAATAAACTGCAGTCACACTATTTGGTGAGATAAAGAACTCTCTTCTGAATAAAACATGCTTCAATCTCAAAATTCAGACAATATTTGAAATCATAATTATCTAAAGAAATCTTTTCTCATCTCATTATTGGAATATTGCTAATACGATTTTGGTCAAATAATATTTTCAAAGAATACAGATAGTCCTCAATTTATGCCAAGATTTGGTTTGAACCCCCAAGATTAGAAATTTGAAATAACCAAAATTTATAGACTGCCCACTATTAATAATTATTACATTTCACTTGTTCATAATAAGTTTAACAAACACAAAAATAGAAGCAGCAAACATAAAAGTAGATAATTTCTGCATATCAAACCACTGTACATGGACACATTACCAAAAGGATTTGATTGATCAATCACAATTTATTGATTACACCATCATAAGTAAAAGTGGTTTTAAATAAAGGATTCCCTGAATACACATTAAAATATTAACTATTTTTTAATTTTCAAAATGGTTAATTTTTATGGTTCCTCGATGGAAATATACAGTACTATGCTGAAAAAAGTCACTATCATTTTATTTTATTAGTAAATAAAAATTAACTTACACTTTTCAATTTCACTATACAGATAAATTTGGTATATCCTACTTACTAAATAATCAAAGCAGAATACATTTAAAGTATTATTCTGGTGTTTACAGCTAGCCAGAAGATAATTAGTAGGAAAGAATAAAACATGAAGTTTCCCACAATAATAAAAATCATCTTTACATCAGATTTAGCAGGTTTTATTCACTTTTATTGCAAAAATATTATCAGTTGCTATGAAATTATCAAAATAAAAATTTTAATGTTATTTTTTATTTTTAATTATAAAAATATTAAATTAAGTTTTAATAAATATTATACATTATTAAATTAAATGTAAAATGTAATAAGAGAAATTATGTTTATTTTTAAACTTAATAAATTTAATTCTATTTAGAAAGTTTCGATAATTTTATTAATACAGTATTTGTTAATTAATTGTAAACATTTTGGCATGAATTCTGAAGAAACGTTTAACAATAATAATTCTCACAATAAATATATTTATAAAAAGTTTTTTGTTTTAATAAACAGATTAAAATTTATTGCATTTGAGAATTGTGAAAAGTTTTATTTGTAAGGATTTAATTTATTTCTAAAAAGTTATAATTTAATTAGAATTTTTGTAAACTGCGTTAATAATATAAAGTATTAAAGTGCTGGCAATCATTTCAAAACCCACAAATGATTCTTGTAATCATTAATTAATTAATTAACATTATATAATTTCTACAAGGACTAGTTTTTAATAATTTATGAGGTTTATGCCTGTAATTTTAACATTCCCAGAATAAAAAAAATCATATGTAGGCTTATTTATATGGTACATTTGATTTTATATGAAATATTTTATATATTTTTAAGAATTATTCTATCATTTAATGCTAAAGTGTAGGTATTCTGAGTATTATTGAATCGAAAACGTTGTAGAATAATTCATTTGAGTTTAGTATGTTTTCAAATGTAAAACAACTGTGAATTATAACTTTTTTCATATTATAACTGACATTTAGATTTTTCTGATAACAGTTCATAAAAACATTCTACTTTTAAAGAAGTAACAATTAAGAGCAAAATTATAGCAATGCAGTATCAAGTATAAAAATTGTAAAACTATTGCTCTCATACAAGTTACACGTGGCTATTCATAAAAAAAAAGGTTTTAGAAAATTTTAACTGGGCTTATATAAGAATTTCAGTTAAAAAAAAAAAAACAGTTTTTAAAGTAATAATTCTTTTCTAATCTACTTATTAATCTTCTAATAGTGTTAAAGTATTATTATTAATTAATTTACTTAATTATATGAGTTTTGCGTTGGAATCAGAAAAAAATACTTTTAAACAGATACAATCTTATTCATATATTAGTCGTCAAAAATGAAAAAAATTTATAAACTTATAAATGGTAAAAAATTTTATATATTTAAGAAAGTAATATTCATTCCAAACATGTGAATTATTAAAAACTTTTACTACTTTAAAACTTCAAGACATATCAATGCACTCTCAACTATTTGATTTAATAATTCTCTACTTAAGTTTCTCACTTTTACATTACCTATCTATAGAATCTTCCTTCTAGATAAACTAGAAAAATGAAACTAAAATTTATTAACAGGTAGGTATATAATTAGATTAGAAACAGAAAATAATATATAAAGTCAAATTATTTGGAAAACATGACCCGAGTATTATAGAAAATGATAATGCATAAAACAATAACGATTTCATGCCAAAAATTCTAAAAAGGAAATTTAAAACTTAAAAAGTCCTATCAAATGTAAATAAATTTAATTAGCAAATCTGTAAAACAATATTTTAATAAATTGAATAATTTTTGAAATTAATTTATTAATATTATATATATTTGAATATATATGTGGTATTTTATATATCATGGAGCGTGAGATAGTACTCTACTTAATATGATCAAGAAATATCTATCTGCTTTTGAGATTTCCAAATTGGCTGAAACAAATTGGATGGGGTTGGTTTTAGATTGTAGATTATGTTTTAGGCAGGTTATATTTAAAATTTTGTCTTCGTCCAACTCATGGGGATTTACAATATGCATATATAGTTAGCATTACAATAAAAAAAAACGTGAAAAACATTTAATAGCTTGTAACAAAAGCTCTAGTGGGCCTATTTGGATGCAGTTTTTTTATGAAAGGATACTAAAAACTATAAATTTTGTTTTTTTACTTATATTGTTAGCTGTAATATTTCATATAGAAATTTGCATTTATTTATACGATTTTTGCATACCGTTTTATTTAAATCATCGTTGTTTAGCCTGATGTTGGATCTAAAATATTAATGAAGCACTTCTTAGAATTCGCTTTGAATTTTCTATCTGGTAATGAAAAATGTATAGTAGTGTCTTAAATAAGCATTGTACAATACTTATTTAAGACATTTTTATTCGAATAGATTTGAAATTTCCAGCGGTTTGAGGGGTGTAACTTAGCGGGAATGTTTACGATAAAATCACATAAGTAATATTTTTTGTAATTCAATTATATTCTACAATATTTTATAAAGCGCATCATTCATAATAGTTCGAGATAAATTTGCATAAATGTAGTTATTTTTAGCTATTTTATTAACTTCCATCACTTTAATATCTAAGTCACCATCAGAAATATCAAAAGGAAACAGAAAAAGCAGTATTTAGATAATCGCTTACCCTTTAATATTTGAGAATGCGAACTATTAAAATGCAATACACTTTGCAGTAAAACGAGTAGAATAATTGCATTTACTATATTATAAAATATGTTAATATAGACATATGTGAATGACATTTTAAGTGCATCAGATTTATGTTTAAAGCAAGATCCTCGAGGATACTAACTTTGAGATTTCAATTTCTCTAGAATGGTCCTAGAGAAATTGCGGCCAAAAGTTTGCTTTTATAGTTTGCACATCGACAAAATGTAGGAAAAAAAAAACACCAAATTACATATGCCTGTAACTTCCATCAGGCCCCTTTTGATATGTTTTTATGAAAGCATATTAATATATATAATAGCATATATATATATTTGAATATAGCCTTATATTTTTTATACTAATTTGAATGTATTATTTTTATTAACTTCCATCACTTTAATATCTAAGTCACCATCAGAAATATCAAAAGGAAACAAAAAAGCAGTATTTAGATAATACTGCTTTTTCTGTTTTATATTTTTTATACTAATTTGAATATATTAAATGATTTTTGTACGTATCTTTGGTTAGATCCAGCTTTAAGTTAACTCATATATATATAATTTAAAATACTATATGAAGATTATCTTTTAATATCAAAATCTATCATTGAAAAAGATATAAAAAAAAAACGTGAAAACTAGAATTAAAAATATTTTTTGGAGCATAAAACACCGAAAATGAATTAAATAATAATAATTAATGAGAAATTTGTTATTCTTCGAAACTTTCAGATATTATACCTTAAAAACTTAAAATTTATGCAAATTATTTTAATCCTGATGATTTTTGAAAGTTTTAAAATGTACTTTTACAATTAAGCAATTGAAAAACATCTTAAAAACTTAAAATTTATGCAAATTATTTTAATCCTGATGATTTTTGAAAGTTTTAAATGTACTTTTACAATTAAGTAATTGAAAAACATATTCTGCTCCCACTGATGGTCATTAATGCCGTTTATTGTTTTTAATTTCGGTTTTTATGTAAAATTGAATATAGAATTTTGTTGAACTAGATTGCTGAAAATTTTTTACGCTTCCGTGTAGTTTTGTGCGAGTCTTCGGCCATCCACGCAATTGAACAATCTAGCCATCATTTGAAATTTTCTAAGCATGAATCCATCGATATGTTGCTACCATAGTTTACTAATAACAAAAAAATTGATTGAATAAATTGTTCCGAATTCTTAAATGATCAAACTATTTTTAACGAAGAAGCATTTAATTATAAATCTAAGTGCGGAATATGCTTTTCAATTGCTTAATCGTAACACAAACCTAAAAAAAAATTGATTGAATAAATTGTTCCGAATTCTTAAATGATCAAACTATTTTTAACGCATTTAATTATAAATGTAAGTGCGGAATATGCTTTTCAATTGCTTAATCGTAACACAAACCGTAATAGCTTTCAGAAATCTTCATGGTCAAAACAATTTGAATAAATTTTTAATTTTTAAGACAGAATATCTAAAAAATTTCAAGAATAATATATAAGGTATTAAATATTTCTTGTTCTTCCATTTTTCAATTAATTTTTTATATTCATATTCGTTTTTTATGCTCTGACAGAGTATTTTCTATTCTAGTTTTATTCATAAGGTTTTAATTAATTTATTTTAAAAAGTTATAATTTAATTAGAATTTTTATAAACTGCGTTAAGAATATAAAGTGTTAGTGTTTGCAATCGTTTCAAAAACCAAAAATGATTCTTGTAATCATTAATTAGTTAATTGAAATTATATAATTTCTGCACGGAATAGTTTTTTAATAATTTGTGAGATATATAAGTACAATTTTAATACTTCCAGAATAAAATAATCTTATGTATTTATATAATATATTTAATTTTATATAATGTTTAAAAAATTATTGTATTAGTTTAAGTGTATGTATTCTGAGTGTTATTGAATCGAAAACATTGGAATAATTCGTTTGAATTTAGCATGTTTTTAAATTTAAAACAGCTGTGAATAATAACTTCTTCCATTTTATAACAAATATTTAAATCTTTCTGATAACAGTTCATAAAAAACTATATTTTAGAGAAGGAGCAACATATAAGAGCATAATTATAGCAATGCAGTATCAAGTATAAAAGATGTAAACTACTGTTCCTCATACAAGTTATACGTGGCTATTCATAAAAAAAAGGGCAGTATCAAGTATAAAAGATGTAAACTACTGTTCCTCATACAAGTTATACGTGGCTATTTATAAAAAGTCTTTTAGAAAATTTTAACTGGGCTTATCTAAGAATTTTAGTTAAAAATGGCATTTTTTAAAATAATAATTCTTTTCTAATCTATTTATTAATCTTCTAAATAGTTTTAAAGGATTGTTATTAATTAATTTACGTAATTATATGAATTTTACGTTAGAATCAGAAAAATACTTTTAAGCAGATACAATCTTATTCATATATTAGTCGCCAAAAAAGAAAAACTTTATTAGTGAAATATGTAAACTTATAAATGGCATAAGGTTTTATATATTTGAGAAAGTAATAGTCATTCCAAGCAACATGAAAATTATTAAAAACTTTTACTAATTTAAAACTCGAAGACATATCAATGCACTCTCCACTATTTGATTTAATAATTCTTTATTTAAGTTTCTCGTTTTTGCATTACCTAGCCATAGAATCTTCCTTCTCGATAAACTGTGGAAAAATAAAATTAAAATTTATTAATAGATCATTAAAATTAGACATATTGGTATCTGTATAATTAAGATTAGAAACAAAAATAATATCTAAAAGTCAATTTATTTGGAAAACATGATCGAGTTTTATAGAAAATGATAATGCCATAAAAATAATAATGATTTCATGTTAAAACTTCTAAAAAGGAAATTTAAATTTTCAAATGTAAATAAATTTAATCAGAAAATTCGAAAAGCGATAATTTAATAAATTATATTATTCTGATAACCATTAGTCATATACTAATATTAACAATATTAGCTAAATAGTTACTTCAAGGAATCTTGAGAATTTTAAATAAATTTAATGATTTATCGAGTATATATAATATCATTTGATTTCATTTTATTTATTGTAGAAAATTTCAAATCAATATTTTAAAATCATATAATAATTTAATTCATTTAAATTTAAATAATCAATAAAGAACGAAAGTGCTATTGAAAAGTATCAATAACGAAGACATTCTTTCGAGAATCATGCAACTTCTTACTTTTTATGTGGAGAAATGATGGACATTTTAATTAACCACCAAACCGTTAATTGGTTAAAAATTGAATCTTTAAGATTATAGATCACATTGGCTATCTAATCAATTGCTTTAATTGATTATACAAATTTTACTCAAATTAGTAACTTTTTTACGAGGTGTTAAGTGGAATTATTGTTTTCAATTATGTATATAGATACGTTTTGTTTCTCTCATACACATTTATGCATGAAAATTATATTATTATTATACATTTAATTTTCTACATTACTATATTTCCGATTAGATGCGTAGTTTTTTTTTTTTAATTTTTGAGATGATAATCACTAGTTTTTGTTTTCATTTTATGATGCTTTTCAACCCATCTGTTTCATCGCCAGCTTGCCGACGAACACTTTTAAGTAGAAACTCGATATATTATTTTTCCTTAGCCTTTAGCGTGAAATTTCATTTGGTATCGATTTTTCAAGCTAAATATATTTATATTTTTCTGATGTTGTTACTTTCTAATATTCAAAATTGCAGTTCTTTCAGTTAGAAAAATCCTGATATAATCAATCTAAAAGAATATTACGTTATTATTTTCGTAACAAGTCTTTTACAATAATCCATTTACATCTGAACAGGGAAAATTTCGTTTATTGAACAAAGAAATTTCGACTAACACGTTTGAATCTACTGTATTTTGAATGCATTCGAATATTATAAAATATTTATTTTTAAATTCTGTTAGTAACTTTTTAAAATACGTAAAGGGATAGATGTAAATAACTTATTCAAAAAATGATATACCGTATACAGATATTTTCTATAACTTAATCTGATTGACTAGATAGACTTCTAAATCTTGTCAAAAACATCTATAAAATATTAATTACGTGTTTATTAAATAAAAATTACAAAAAAAATTTAAATTAATAGTTTGCTTAAGGATAAAAATTGTTAAGTTAATTAAACGCTAAAAGAGAAAAATGCTTAATTGAAACGATAAGCTAATGACTATCTTTGCTTCACTTTTCAGGTTTTTTTATAAAAAGGTTTCTATTAACACAAAAATATTAGAACATTCACTTCATTTTTAGGTTATTGAAAAAAATTAAATCATTATCATTTAAATTAATAATAATTAAATAAAAAAAGAAGGTTAATCAGCATTTATTCGATTGAAAAATAAAATTATCTTTGGATGACTATAATTTATTCGAAACATGAATTCATTAATAAATTAATTTTTGCCTCTTGTGTTAACATTTTTTTTAAATATCATTTGTTATCCAATTTTTTTTATTTGGATTTAATTTTTAATTTTGCGTGTCATAGGAAAAAATAAAAATCCAACTAGCATAATTTTTTTTATTTCTCAAAGTTTTATTATTTCCAAAAATGTTTTTTTATTTTCTGTTAGCATTCATATTTCATATGAGAACTGTTTTTGAAACCTTTTTTTTTACATTTGTATATTTTTGTTAAACAAAAGTTATATATAAAAGATGACAATTTACTGTCAATTAATATATTGTTAGCTACATTAAAATGTTTTTTAATTAACAAAAGCATCAATAAATCATAATTATTTAAATAGTTATTATATTGTGAATACGACATTTTTATGAGTATTTCTTCTATTTTGTTTTTATTTTTATCGCATAAAGAAACCCCAAAAGAAAAACAAGAGTACTTTATTATTATTGTCATCACGCAATGAATTTTTGTTGTAAATTATTTTTATTCTTCGTATCGTGTACACAACATGTTTTTAACTTCAAATTTAAAAAAGAAAAATATGTCAAAAAGTTAGAAATATTGCTTAAATTTAAAATGACAGTTGTTATGTAGAATGTGATTTCAAAAAGTTTGCACAGATATTTCTGTTTTTGAGAAATATTTTTATTTCCTGTATTTTTGTAAATAGTGATATTCTATGATTCTGATTCTGTTTTAGAATATTATATTGTCTGGCGAAAATTTTAATATTAACTTATTCGTTAATAACTGAGTAAATATTTGAACAGAGTAATCATAGAATTATTATTTAGATAAAAATAAATTATTTCGGAGGTAAAGTTTCTTTGTTTTCTTCATATTTATTCTGATATGCGTACTGACTTAGGTTTATAAGGTAATATAATAATATTTTTGTAATTTTAAAAGTTAATTAAATTCTGTTTATCAATAAATACTTTGTGTAATTAGATAAACAATTGATAAAATAAATATCAATAGTATACATTCGATGCATAAAATTAATGCTTAATTGTGCATATAATTATATTTTCTTGATTTTATATAATTGAGAAATCTTGAGTTTATAAACATAATAAAAATATATAGAGAGAGCAGAGATTAAATAATAATAATAAGTAAATAATTAATAATAAAATAGAGTAATGCAGCTTTATTTTTATTTATTATATAAATATTTTTAATAGTTTATACCAGTTAATTTATAAAACTTATATATTGAGTTTTAGCTTATGTTTACAATATTTACTTTTTTAATAGATTTTTTTTTAATTCTCCATGGCTATATTAGGATACTTTCAATGTTTTTATTGTTATTAAATATTAGCCTAGATTATCCTCTATTCTTTTATAACTATGATAAATAAATTAATGATGAATACATTATTCTAAAAAATAAGGGATTATTTATATTAAACAACTGCAGTAATAATTTTATAAGATGATATTTAAGAATATTTTAAACATTTAGTTAATTAATTATAGTTATTTTTATCAGTTTATTAATAATTTACATGCGGAATCTAAATATAATGGAAAATTCGAAAATATAATTATAAATTTATAAAGATGATTTTTACATTTTTTTTTTTTTCTGAAAAGTTTGTTAAATTTTTGTTATTTAATCCTCTTATTATTTTTGAATTAAATACAGTTTAATGAAAAACAGAGTATGTTGTCATTTTTTGTAATTAGATTATAATTTTTTAATGATTTTTTTTTCTGTTTTGTGTTGGACTACTTTTAAATCATCCTACTGCTTGATCTAGTTAATGGATTACTTCTTCTAGTATTTTGATCAAGAGTATTTTTTTGAAGTAATTGATCAATGACAATCTGCAGCTGATTAGAAATTTTTCTCAAGAAATAAGAAAATAAAAAAAAAATTCCACATTGCTTACAACTAATTAGCTTCCTATACCGGTTTCCCTGACGGCTTTGTAATTTAATATTGAATAATAATAAATTACGTAGAAATAAGCAAGCAGTTATTTTTAAGAAAGCCTTCTTGAATTATAACAATATGAAATTATTTTATTGGAAACTTATTTTTTAATTTGAATTTTTTTATTTTTTATCGATTTAAAATTAATATATAGATCAAAAGAAAATATAGTGGCAATTTTATTATTACAGATTTTCCAGATATTGCCCTCTTTTATTATTTGATTAGAATTTGTAAAGATAAAAGATGTACAGTTATTTAATTTTGAATACTGTATATTGTATAATTTTGTAAAAAAAATTTAAGTGTTTTTGATTATAACTTTCAAAATCATATGATTTTTATTAAACAGATTAATTTTCTTTGATAAAATTTAAAAACGATATATTCTCCTTAACTAAAAGTAGTGTAATGTTCATAATTTTCATATTTGTATTAATTATTTCAGATGATCTTATTTGTTGTAGCAAAATTTATTGTTAAATATAAGCTAATCTTTTGCTTATTAACTTATATTAAAATAATTAATTTAGAAATGGTTGTTTCAAAATTCTGTTAAGATTTATTTTGTAATATAATTATTAATCTGTAAACATTCTTATTTTATTATCTGATTAGAAATTATTAATTGAAAAAATTATTATTAACGAGGAAATAGCTTTTTGTAAACATTCTTATTTTATTATCTGATTAGAAATTATTAATTGAAAAAATTATTATTATTAACGAGGAAATAGCTTTTATGAACATAATTTGTTTGTAACTCGAAAAGTTCATAAGTCGAAATCTACGCTTACTCTGCAGAACTGTCAAATAGACTATGTATATTATATTGTTTACTATGTTATTAATTAGAACAACCAAATATTTATTATTTCAGAGATTTCAATATAAATGTTCGATTATAAAGTGAGGATATTTTTTGATAGAAGCTCCACCATCTTGAAATAGGCGATTGCATTATTATTTCAGAGATTTCAATATAAATGTTCGATTATAAAGTGAGGATATTTTTTGATAAAAGCTCCACCATCTTGAAATAGGCGATTGCGCTGTAAATAATTATGAAGTTTTACAATGGGTTTTTGCTATTGTATTGTTTAAAATTCATATATAATTTTTGAAAATTAAATGGCATGTTTTTATGTACGAAAGTTCGTCACTCGTAGCTTGTAACTCGAAAAACACTTGTATTCTAGTAGGGAAAGTCCATTTTCTATTTTTTCCATTTACACTTGGAATTGGATCTTGTTTTTCTCTTTACTTATGCATTAGCCATGTCTTAATGTTCAATGAACGAAAATGAAAAATGGCCTTATTTCAGAAACAAAATATTTGTTAAGATTAATGTCAGTAATGTTAAGATTTAGAAACACGAATGCTTTGCTATTCTCTATTAGACATTAGAAAAACTGTGCCTTTCTACTTTGTTTTCTAATTCATATAAATTAGAAAAATATAATAAAATTATATCGAATATATATATATATAAAATCTAATGCTTTAGAAAGAAAATTCATTAAACTTGTACCTTATTTGTTAAAAATAGTAATTTTTATTTTAAAAACAAACTTTTTAAAGTTTATTTACTTATTATAGTACAGTATATTATATCATATTAATAAATTATGATACAACATAAAAATCAATTTTAACAATTTAAAAATAATAATAATAGATACTTAAAACAAAAATTTTTTGAAATTTCATCTAATTGTATTTATGGATTAAGTAAAAATGCAAATATTTTATGCATAGTTCATTAAAAACGAAACGAAATATTTGTATTAAGAAAAATTTAGATATTTTTCTATTTTTAGGCCAATAGGAAATTTCACGATAAAGATTGTAATGTAAAATGCATATATATATATAATATACTTCATTTTAAAACAAGTAAGTATATATTTTAAGTGTTTCTAGAAACAATTTTTATCAAATGTATTTTAATTTTGGAATGAATAAAGATATCTGTATAAAAAAAAAAATATGCCATTAAAATCACCTTCAATGGTCTAATCTCTCTGTTGAATGACATAAAAACCTATCAAATAATTTCGTAGTTATTTTAGGAAAAGTCTCCTAAGCCGCCATTTTTAAATGATTGAACATACAGGATTACTTCTAATTCAACATTAATGGTCTAACCAGCCTGCTGAATTGCGTAAAAAATCGATAAAATAAGTTAAAAAATTATTTTCGAAAAATTTTTGAATTTCAAACATCCGCCATTTTTAAATTGATATTATCATCTTCAATATGCTACCTTGCAAGATAACTTACTAAAGATAAATTGCTTAAATTTCATAAAAATTCAATAAGTTGTTTGAGATATATAAAGAGCACATCTCTTTAAATATCCATCATTTTAAATGAATGAAGTTAGAGGCTTAAATGATGTGGCATCAAAGTTATCTTTAATGGTAGAACATCAATACTAATTAGTTCAAAACTTATTAGTGGGAGACAGACAGGCAGATAGCATGACGATCATACAAGACTCACTTTCCTTTGCAAAGCAGGCTAATAATCTCTAATTATATTTACCATTCTTTTATTTCTATGTTTTCATAATACATATTTTGATTTAATGAATCATTACGAAACCATAGAATAAAACAACAATGGCGAAAGACAACATTCATCAGAAAGCACCAAAGAATTTTTACAAAGTTTTTTTATTATTTTTATTCCTACAAAAATATTGCATACAGTGAGCTAAAATATCATATGGTAAGCTAAAATACAGAAAAAAAAAATCAAAATGTGTAAAGGAAAATTCATTATTTTTCTGTACTATTTTATTCAGGTCTTCTGAAACTTTCAGGTTACAGATTGATTTGGCATTTTTTTAGCCAATAATCTCATTTTGGCCTAAAATGGACATAGTGCCCTATACCTCCGACCCACAGATAGGGTAATTCCGGTAGAGATGGACCACTGGGTGAGATGGACCGGCTAAATATTTCTGAAACTGGGCACTGTAGGACGATGCCCTTAATGACGTCAGATAGTGGCTAGTTTGAAAGAAAAGTTGTATTATTTTCAGATTCTTCGTGTACGTTTTTCAGCTGAAATACTCTGAAATATAATTCAGGTGAGTCAAAAGTTTCTTCATTGTTTTGCTTTTAAGATAATATACGTGTTATATGATAATATTTTGGGACCATTGTCTTACACGAGATGTAAAACTTGTTGGACAGTTGTCTTAGTGCGTGTTTTGCTTTTAAGATAATATACGTGTTATATGATAATATTTTGGGACCATTGTCTTACTCGAGATGTAAAACTTGTTGGACAGTTGTCTTACTTGTTAGTGTAAATCATTTTCATCAATAATATTTCAATATATGAGAAGATAGAGCGATTCGAAAAAAGGGGATCCATCTCTACCGGAATTACCCTATATCTTCATGGCTATATATTATAGAAACTCTGAATTAAGAATTAAATGTTTATATTTTTTAATTGACAGAATAAATATGACAGCTATACTTGTATAGTTTTCAATGCTGCTAAGAGAATTTTGGTTATAAATTGAAGAATTCTAAAACTTTAATACTTTATAATTTGGATTTTATTGAATAAAGACGGATTTAAAGCGAAAGCCAAAGGGAAAGATATAAAAATGCTTAAGTATTTTATATTGAAAAGGCAAGAATATAATACTTTACTTCATTTTTCAAAGGAATCCAGGGTCAGCTTGTTAATTCTCCTTGTTGATCTATTCAATCAATCTTACCTTGGCACTGGCTAACCAGTGCATTGATGTGAATTCTACTAACTCACTGTGATGTATTTTACTATAGATTTGTTTTTGTTCCAAAAAATGAACTTTCATCTTAGAAAATTTTAAGAAAACCAATTCAATTCCAAGATGAAAATAAGAGCTAAGATTTAAAAAAAAATTCTCAAGAGATAGTTATCTAGTCAAATACCATGAAGTCAGCGGATGACCTCCTTAAATAGATAAAATCGAAAGTAAAAATAAACAATCAGTTTAAAACTATTGAGAATATTATTAATAAAATATTTTAATAAAATAATAGGTTAAAACACAAACATATGAAACATTGTTTATATTGATGAAAAATTATATAGGCATTATAATTTTGTTTGTGATTATTAATATTTCTTAAAATTTATCACAAATTATAGATAAACGAAGCTGAAAAGTTCAATCATAACGGAAAAGTTATCTATAAAAATTACAAAACGTATGTGAAATTCAAGTCATTTGGCTCATATAATCTACCGTTAATGAAAATATACTAATTAATCTATAAATTACTTTTCAGTTATTTCAGTTATAGGTGCAAATATGATAATAAAATCCTTAATTGCCAATATAGTATCCTGTGATACTCCTAATTCATCTCTCACTTGCCAGTAGTTCAGTGTTCTATATAATCTCAACCATTGCAATCAGCTCAGATGTTACTTTATGATGTCCTTTACTGAACTATCTTCATTTCTTCATTCATACCTTCTGGAACTGTCAGATCTTCAATGAGATGCATTCTTATGAAGATGAATAAATATGATATTGTATGAATTCTCTCTTTGCTGTCAGAAGAGATGCACTTATCTTCTTCACTAGACTCTAGCGATTTGAAATCTTCTGACTTCATCTCTTTTTCTGATTGGTAGGTCCTGATGATTATCAGCCAAGTAAGAGATGAACTTTTGCAACTTTACACCGCTCGATTTGACTTTCGTTTAGATATACTGTATTTTAAGTTCGTTTCTGGATCCAGGTTCATGGGAGGCTTTTCGAAGTTATTTGACTTCCCAAATTTTTCTCTATAAACCACAAAAACATATTTGTTTTGTATTTTATATTGCGTTTATTAACAAAAATTAATTCTAAGTTTGTCAAAAATATTCATTAGTAAATTGGCAAATGATAAAATTAAATTTCGAATGTATAATAAATAAAATTAAATTGTTTCTAAAATTATATTTGATTTGCTTTAATTAATATAAAGTTTTCAAGTACTATATAATGATTAAATTTCGAATGTATAATAAATAAAATTAAATTGTTTCTAAAATTATATTTGATTTGTTTTAATTAATATAAAGTTTTCAAGTTTTCAGCTTTTGATTTATTCAAAAAATTCTTTTTACGAACTAATATTTATTATATGTAATTTAATTCAAAATTTATGCTTGAAATCTCTATAAAATTGAAAAGACATAGATCTAGCAAGCAACAGAACTAGTTTAGCTTAACTTTCTGTTTTCCATTGAAGAAGATATATGTTAAGTCGCTTCCATGAAGGTTAAAGCTATAGCATATCAGTATAAAGTGAGTCAATATAACTAGAAGAAAATATCGAAGGACAACAAACACAATTACGAGATTTGCTATTTCAGTTTTATGGATATTTGAAGAGTAAATATCAGAATGGTCTATATACTTTTAAAGCTAATTCACGTAAAAAATTTTATATCCGAACTATAAAAAATGATGCTTGTTGACGTGCAATTTATAAACTAAAGTACTATATAAAAGCTGAAATATAAAAACTTATAAAATTTTGAAAACAACAACGTTTTGTAAAAGTATAAGCTTATGTGAAAGAACATTGAAGATAGTTGAATTTTAGGCTACTTGTTTAAAGTTATATATTCTTTACAAAAGCGAAAATGTGTTTTTATCTGCACATTAACTGCTCTCACACTATTTGACCAATTTTCTTCAAATATGAGATGATGATTACTGCATTTCCCAGAAATAACGTGAAGAAATATTCTGAATTATGCTACATATTCCGAAAAGGTTTTTCAAAAGTTATTTATTCGGTTTACGAGTTTAAAAATGGCCAACTCACTAAGCAAACATGTCATGTGGTTCGAACATTTCCACGAACATAGAATATACTGCAACTGCGGAAACAAGCAATCAACTATCCTATGCTATATAATATATAATAAATAATTAATAAAATTTATATACTGTTTTGCAATTATAGTTTACAATAATTGTGGTTGTCATTAATTTAATTAGTTTCGAATTATATTTTAAAGCCAAGATTTATTTAACAAATCTAATTCTAAATATATTCAGACTGGAATTAATCTTTTAGAAACATATATATAAATATATACTGTTAATAACTTTATTAATAATTAGTAACTTTATATATATAAAACTATTTCTAAAGCGCTAAGAGCCCCGAAGGGGAACGTGTCAACGCGACGCCGCGCTTCTCTATTGGCGACGGTGCCTGGCTAATGGAAAACGCGACAACGCAACCAGAAAAGAACCAAACGGAATATTTAGTTTTAAGTTTAGTGACATTAACATCTACTTGAAAATAATGAACTAGAAAATCTTAATAATTTTAATAATTTGTACAGTCTTAAATTTGTAGAATGTTTATTTTGGAAATTTGAGAGGTCGACAGGACGAAACGTAGCGGATATTCAAATCTGGCAACATAGACGACAGGAGATCACGTGACCGCAGACCATGAAAATTTCTCGCCAACCAGTCGAAACTACGTCGAAAAACAATTTGGAAAAATCCGACCAGCCGCAGACCAAGAACATTTCTCGCCAACAAGTCGAAACTACGTCGAAAAACAATTTGGAAAAATCCAACCATAGAAATGTAAAATCATAAACATAATTAATAATGCACATTTTAAATTATATGAATGTGAATGACGGACAAAAAAGGAGTATCGACAGCCAGGTCAAAAATAAGGATTAAATGATACAGGAACGAAAGGCTACTGTCATGGCAGCGACCCGGCGGTAGACGAGAACAGGAACGAAAGGCTACTGTCATGGCGGCGACCCGGCGGTAGACGAAGCACGGTATTTTAATTTAGCCTGTTTTTTTAATTTTTTACTTTGGATTTTTTTGTGCACGTGCCATTATTGGAGGTCAGATTAAGCCCTCGACGATGTCATTTCCAGTCCAGTGCCAAAATTTCAGCTCCTACGGCAAAAGTAGCGATTCTGCACAATTACCAATGTATTAATATGAATACACTAGAAAAATAGCTACCTATTATTTCTACACTGATATCCATGAATTCTGCACTTCACTTCAACAAAAAAAAATGACTGTTTATATATATAACAATGAAGGGACTTTTCCTACTGTACATATTATGTTTTATTTATTTTTATTACATCATTTTCAAACCAATACAACAATGAACAATAAACCTCTTTTATAACAGATATTGTTTTATCTATCTTTATTATATTTCTTTTTATTGTTTATCAATTTCATTATGCAATAGCATGAACACATGAAGTAAACCTAGTTCTCATAGTTACTTGGTAGGTGGTTCTTGAAAATCGTTCCATAAAAACATGCAAACTGAATATATATTTCAATGTAGAGCATTCCAGAAAATCTGCACACTTATCAATTCTAATTGAAGCTGTGTGTGACCAGCTAAAGTAGTTATGAATTATTCTCTCTTGGAATTTTCCTTCAATTTAATCCACACAGGTTTCTCTTGCTGGCTATCAATGGTCATCCTATGCTGAACTATTCTAAAACATAAGGAAGAGGCAGAAATAGGTGTTAACTTGCAAAGTTGCAATATTCAAAAATACCAATAACAATAAACTAATTTAAACCTAATGGTTGTAACAACTCTGCAAATCCAGAGTCCGGTCTGAGCTCGGGTCTTTTTACTATTTTCTAAAATAAATATATCAATCAATCACTAGCGTCTATCCGACAAAAACAACCAACCATAAAACGTACAGCTTAAAGTATCAAACAAGTGTTAGAATTAAATAGCAAAAAACAATATTAGAAATTTATACTAATAAATTGAATAAATCCTCAAAAACAAGTATAGTTAAATAATAAAAATAATCTAATTCAAACACAAAAATAAGTTATCAATAAAACTTGTTTAAATCAAAATTCAAATAATAAATATAACCTTAAATGCTAATTAATTCTACTACCTCCACAATCTGATACAAACTTAAGCAATGGTCAATCTTACAAGAAGTCACAAATCAGCTCTAATGCAATACGAAACACTTCATTGTATCAGTTGACACACGTTTTCATCCTAGTGACTTATGTAAATGAGACAAGCTCGGGAATGTAGCAATGGTCAATCTTACAAGAAGTCACAAATCAGCTCTAATGCAATACGAAACACTTCACTGTATCAGTTGACACACGTTTTCATCCTAGTGACTTATACATTCCCGAGCTTGTCTCATTTACATAAGTCATGCAGCAAGTTCAAATTTCTTAGTTTCCAGAGCAATCAATTCGTATCATCCTCTTTAAAATTACAGTCAATTCTTGTTATTTGCAGATTCCGTATTCGCATATTCGACTATTCGCGAAAATTTATTTGTAAGGACAAAATTGATTTTCGCAGAGCTTTCGCGCTTATTTGTGGACTCCTGCTAAGCAGCAAAAATACTGTTATCAATGTAACCTCTCTCTCTCTCTAATAAAGAAACTTGTTTGTTATCAAATGTAGTCACTGAATTGGTTTGCCAGAAAATTTCTCATTACCTATCCTTGCTCACTTCACAGACCACAGGTAGGCCAAAAGCCTGTTCATATCATTAGCAAATCCCATAGAAGAATGTGACCCTATGCTTGAATGCAGCCTCAAATTTAAGTGCCTTTTTATTTAGGCTGAAATTTTAGATATGAGGATGAAAAGCGACACAGACAAGGCTGACCTGACAGTTTTTCAACGCAGTTCAGAAAAACAATGTGTCAGCTATCACATCAAATATCTTGCAACAACAAAAAACTATCAGTCAAAAATAATCGTTTAAGTTAAACCGGTTTAACTGTAATCTGTATTAACTAATGCCAGTGTAGAAAGGGTAGAAGGCTTGTTCCTATAGGTAATGTCTATTTTGCAGCCAAGCCAATAGTGGTCCACGAAATCATTCGGCCGACGCCAAGAGAGACTAAAGCTTGAATTCCACATCATCAGAAACAGCAAACAGACAACAGAAACAGAACAACTTGCTGTTTTCTGTCTTCTGCTCTACTTTGTTTCCACTACAGCAGAAATTCGAAACAGTTTTCTAAGTCCCTAGATCAACGCATTCCGCCGCCATTTTACATCCTCTGCCGATCATAATCACGGGTAACTTTGTGAAAAGCAAACCATAATACTACATTTCTTTTTCTAATTTTGTATTTATAAATTAGAAATCTTTGTGGAAAGCAAACCATAATACTATATTTCTTTTTCTAATTTTGTGTTTATAAATTAGAAACGAAATATAGTATTATGGTTTATTTTTCACAAAGTTACCAGTAATTATCGATCGGCAGAGGATGTAAAATGGCGGCAGAATGCGCTACTCTGTATATCTAGGGACTCTACAGGTTTGTATATTGCAGCGGCCTCTTGCGATGTTTAAAAACAGTTAAACAAAAATGGAACGACAACACAATGATTTTAACACATTTATTGTCTTTGGCAAAAACCTCCTTATTAATGTTGAAATTAAAACAAAGACGAAAAAAGTCGTCATAGATTTCGGACAAATCTCTTTCAAAATAGAGAAATACAGTTTCCATACTCGACTAATTCGAAAGCTTCGCTTTCAAGATTAAAAATATTATTTCGAGTAAGTTGATCAACTTATCTATTGTTTCCGCCGTTTTGATTTTTAAGATTTCAGCTCATGACATGAACCAAACGTCACTCCAAGCGAGACACGATTGGATAAAAGTACAACAGCAAGCGCTGCAGAAATTTAAAAGTTGAAAATTTGTCTGTTCTACTTTTCTGCTCACAATTTGCCGAGCAGTATGTTGCAAACATGAAGTGACATCACATTTGGGCGTCTGTTGTCTGTTTCTGCAGTAGATTCTGGTGATGTGGAATCCAGGCTTAACAGTCTCCCAGTCCGAATGATATTATGCCAAGACATCCCTGCATTGATCTAGGTCACTGTATAGACGCAGGACTATGTCCTGCGTGGGACGAAGGATCCAGGCTTGATCACATTTATTTTTTCACGCTCCTTCCAATCAATATTATTATTAAGGGGCTAGACCAGTTCCAACTACGGACAGCACTCACACCTGTGGATGCGAACCAAATGGTAAAGGACAGGGATCGCCGGGGCAGGCCCAGAAAAAACTTTTTGGGATGCTAAACCTGGGATACGAATCCGGTCCTCCTGTATGGTATGCCAATACGTTATCACGCGGCCATCCAACCGCCAAGGTTTGATCAGGTTAAGCTATTTAAGGTAAGCTGCCATATCACTTACGACAGTGTTTTCCAAACTGTGGGGAACGCGAGTCTATTCCAAGGGAGACGTGCAAGAATTAATAAAAACATCATTTTAAAAAAAAAATTCAATGTCGAAAAAAATGAATCAGCAAAAGGATTATAAATATAGTACAAATATCCATATACTCAAACTTTCTGCTGTAGCTGCTTTAGAGACAAAATATCGATCTCATTTAATGATTGAAACAGAATTGCGATATCTTCAAGGACACAGATTTGAAGAATTTGTGCTGAAAAGAAGTCCACACATCACATGTGATGTGTGCATCACATTAAAAATGTTGCATTAACATATTGAGACACATGACTGGATAAAAGTACAACAGCAAGAGCTGCAGAAATTTAAAAGTTGAAAATTTGTCTGTTTCCTTTTCTGTTCACAATTTGCCGAGCAGTACGTTACAAACAGGAAGTGACATCACATTTGGGCGTCTGTTGGCTGTTTCTGCAGTAGATTCCGGTGATGTGGAATCCAGGCTTTAGCCACTATAACAGAAATTATGGATCAGTTAATACAAATTCTAGTTGGAAATTTTATAGATTGTTTCTATTACTTGAAATAATTCAATTTGTCAACAAAGTATCGTTACAAACAGGAAGTGACATCACATTTGGGCGTCTGTTGGCTGTTTCTGCAGTAGATTCTGGTGATGTGGAATCCAAGTTTAACACAGAATGACGCGCCGACTCGACAGACGAATGCTGCTGAATCGACAAAAAACACGTTTTCGGCCTTTAGTAGCTGTGTTGTTATGTTATCTGTATATTTTGATGAAATCTTCATCAAAATATAAAGATAACATAAAAACGTTTTTTCTCCCCCTCCCCTATATTTGTTGACAAATTCTAGTTGGAAATTTTATAGATTGTTTCTATTACTTGAAATAATTCAATTTGTACAGTATTACATAGATTTTATTTCTTCCCAGTGCAGTTTTTAGTTCATTTTCTAAAATTGCAAATCCTCATCAAAGAGTCAGGATAATAGATTCTTCAAGTGTCTCTCTTGAAGTATCTATTATATAGTTCAGTATATTGTTTCCATATTATTTTGATTTTTTTCTCTTGATGAGTTAATATATATATATATAGTTATAATCATGGGTTGAATGTCTCTCTTGATTTCTTATAAGCTATGGGAAAGATCATATTCTTCATCTAGTTGTTGTTCTCCTTTACTTTTGATGCCGATGTATTATAAGTTTTTTCCTCTGTATGAGTTTGTCATTAAAAAAATTACTCCTCTAGAGTAATTTTTAAAAAGTTAAGTAAATTTAATACAATATCTTAGAGCAGACAAATGTTGATTTCAGGTGAAGTATCAGTAATTATTTTAATATTTATAATAAAAATTTAGATTAAAGATAGGAAAAGATTATAAACTAATAATAATAATAATAATAATAATAATAATAATAATGTAAAATTAATGACTGCCAATAATTGATAATATACAGAATATAGTGTGTATATACAGTATATGCAAAAAAATTTTAGGATATCATTTGGAATAAGTGAGAGAATATGTTTTATATTTTTTAGCGAACATTAGATGGATTTTCGATTCAATTAAATCTCGTTGTTAGATAGCGCAAGTGATAAGCTTTAAAATAAGATCTCAATCAGTTTTTTCTGTTGAATAGAAGCCGAGATATTAAGAGTGGGACATTCATTCTGGGACATACTATATATGTGTGTACTCATATACATATGTAAACACGAATATATACGTACACACGTGTGTACATGTACACAATCTGATTCATATATAAACGGAATTCCGATTTTATAAACAATCTCTGATTAGTTCTGATGATTATTTTGGAACTAACTTCAGACAAGAACTTTGTGCTCCTAGCAATTGCTTGCGTATTACTACTACTGTCATTTAACAAAATTTCGTTTGCATGTTTAATTTTCGCTCCATTTTGTTAATAACATTTTAATTTAGATTTTGAAGTGATGAAAAAATTTAATAAAAATATTTTTCACACATTTTCTGCCGAATACTTCGGTAAAGTCATATCGTAAAAAACATTGAATTAGAATTCAGCGTATCCGTTGATGATGATGATAGCCTAAACTGACTGATATGCAATAAAAACTTTAACTAACGAACTAAGTGTGAAATTGGTTATACAGTGGATTCCACTTAATTGGGCAAAAATGGCTTAGTTCCAATGTGTCCCAATTAAGTGGAATCCATTGTATATACCAAGGCTGCCCAATCTTTTTATGACCGTGAGCTACTTTTTTCACCGGAGTGATATAGCGATCTACCGATATCCAAGGGAATAAAAGTACAAAAATAGCAAAGTCGTCTATATAATTCAAAATTATTAAGTAAAATAAACAATTCTTCACAACATGAAAATAACTAGGAATGCATGGGGACATAAACAAAATTTTAATGCGATATTTGGCATTATGTAGATTTTGCCATATATTTATGCCTGTTTTACTTATTATATTTTGTATTCATAAATTAAAATTCCTTCTATCTTTCTGCTTTCTCTGTTTTGATCAAAATTAAATAACTCTTAGCAAAATTAGGTTTGTTTTTTTTCTGTAAGATTGGAATATTAATACTCCTTGTGCAAATAATCTCAAAATACACGCCTATGCCAGAATAAATGATATTAAAATAGGTGAAGAAAATTGTAATAAGAAGTGACATGAATATTTTCAGTTTCAAAACATAGAAATTATTTTTAAATAAGAAATAATCAGAAAAAAAAAAGTCTGTCCGAATATAAAAAAAAAGCGAATATGAATTTAAAAAAAGTCGCCAATGAAAAATGGGAGGACAAGAGAACTTAATTCTTTATATGCTATTCTTCGAAATTTTTATCTGTTACATCTTTAAAATTTTAAATTTATATAGATTATTTTGATTCTAAATATTTTTGAAAGTTAGCTAAAAGTACTTTTACAGTTAAGTACAGTAATTAAAAAACGGGACAAATGTTTTCTTATTAAAATGAAGTTTGATCATTTTAAGAATTCATAATTTACTCAATCAATTTTTTATTATTAATACATCATAAGTAAGCTCTACATGCCAATGAATTCATGTTTAGGAAATTTCAAATGATGGTATATTGTTCAATAGCATGCAATTACTAAGCGCACAGGCTGAATGAAGTCTTGCATAATTCTACACCAAAGTATGAACGACTTTTAGCCAGCCTAGTTCAACAAAATTATATATTCAATTTTAATTAAAATCCAAAAATCAGAAACAATAACGGCATTAATGCAACTTTAAAAAATATGGGTGCATAATATGCTTTTCAATTGATTAATCGATCCTAGTACTTTATTCTAATTCTCTCATCTTTTAGTCCCTGTTTTTTAATAGCTATTCCCTTCTGGTTCATCTCTCGAGTCTCATATAATACTATATAATCATTACAATAGTTCCATAGTTAAATCTATAAATCTAATCTATCTACAATAGTGTATACAGTAAGACCCCGCTTAATGCTACTCCATTTAATGCTGTTTCAATATAATGCGGTTTTTTTCGAATTTTATATTTTTTTCTTGATTCACTTTGGCACAGTTATTTAAACCGTTATACTCATACAAATCCGAAATTGCACGAATTTGTTGCTTCTATACTCCTATGCCGTCTTGTAATGCGTTTGATATCAGTTTAGTGCAGGATATATGAATGTCTGCTGTGGCACTACTCGCTGATGTTCTTCAGAGAATAGTGGCTGTGGTCACAGTTCACATTTATGGTCGTTCATCAACGTTATTTTACAGCCACTATTATGGAAATTATGGATCAGTTTATACAAAATGATCCAAATTCTGATAGATGTTCAAAGGCAAGGGCAAAGCGAAGTGTCATGGATTGGATGTCTGCCTATCGACAGTTGCTTGCTGAATGAAAGAGGAAAAGGCAAACGATTTTTCATTAGATGATTCTTAACGAAAAAACAAAGTATCAAATGAGGAAGAACTTTCCTCATCACAAATTATTACTCGAATATTTTTGATTTTTATGAATGATTTGAATACAAATCGATATTAGCAATAAAAATGTCTATAATTAATGTAATGCATAATTTCATCCCACTTCTTATTAAATGTAAATAATTCAGCACAATTTCAAAAGTGGAAAATACAGTATATTTTACTATTGGTTTACTATTGGTTAGTAAAATATACTGTATTTTCCACTTTTGAAATTGTGCTGAATTATTTACATATAATTAATGTAATATAATAGTAATAATACATGTTACAAAATAAAAAAGGTACATATATTTTTATTCACTGTCCCGTTTCACCTATTCCCATTATTTACCTGTTAAGATGACCTTGTTTAATGCTGTTTCGTTTAGCTCTTGGAACGTATCCCCCACATTAAACGGAGTCTTACTGTAATTAAATTTTATATATTAGTTATGTAGTTAAATCCTATATATTTCATTTATTTAGAATGTATCCCCCACGTTAAACAGGGTCTTACTGTAGTTAAATTGGTTACTGTAGTTATATTTAATTGTATAATTTGATGATAAAATTGTATTGAGAAAAGTGCTGAAAGCATTGCATAATAAATCGTTGATTTCAGGTAAAAGGATATTTTGTTTTGATTATCAGATAAAGATTATTTCTAAGTATCTTAATATATTTAATAAGAAGAACTTTTAATTAAAAAATTTTATTTATTGCATTTTAAAGAATTAGGAGAAGAAATGGAAGAAATACCTATAATAAGGCATTATGAAGATTTCCATACCATAGATTGGCAGAGAGATATAGCTCAAGATCGAATGAGGCATCGGTATATTATTTCAAAGAAAAGAGATTCCATTTGTGATTTTATTAGAGGATTCCATGATGCGTGGGCTGGCTGGTTATGTCTCCTGTTGGTTGGAATGACTACAGGTAATTAATTAAATTATTTTTAAAAACTTCACATCTATATTCTCCTGGGAAAGTAGACATAAAATTTTAAATCAGATTCAATTGCAGTTTGCTTACATTATTATATTACAAGAGAAAAACAGCTTTGAAACTTTATTAAGAGGTAAAAACAACTAATTTAGGACATTAAATGAATCTATATGAAAAAGTATGAACTGTAAAATTTACCCTGAATATTATTGCTTAATTGTTGAATTTTTATATATTGTATTCAGATATACCTAGACATCTAACACCGATTTTCTGGTCACTGATGATCCAACACCTCTTTTAACCCAGACAAAATTATAAGAGTGCATTTGAAATTTCCACAAGTGCTCGACTACTTGTAGCTTCCAGTGACATATTTTTGCATAAGCCTATGAGGCATTTGCCTCAGGCCTCATAAGGGCAGGCTCTCCAAATCGATCAAAAAATTATCATCATGTTTTAAAGCTTTATGTGAAAATAAAAAATGGCACAGTGATTGTTAGATACTGTATATCGTTTGCCAGCAAGTGGTGAATTGACATCATAGAAAATTAAACAATCATTATATGTAAGCAATCATTTATCTGCTAAAGCTATTACAAAAAATTATGAATTTGTAAAATTTATATTTTGATATATGGAAATAAATAAATGCCACATTTTATACATTTTTGCTTTATTAATAAGTTATTTATAAGTTAAATTTTTCTATTTTTCTTAATATAAAAATAAAAATTAAAAAAAAATCATGCTTTGTATTTATTCAATTTAAATCCTAATAAAATATTTTAATTAAATGTTAGACGAGGCCCCAAACTTTGCATTGTGGATCTGTGAAATCTGTAATCCGCCACCGGATGCGACCAAGAGGATAATCGATCTATAAAGAAAATAATTTTATTGAGATTAGTTATAAACTTACAAAATTTATAAAATACGATAAATATCGATGATGTATCTTAGACAATATCTTAAATTTATTGTTTCTTTATTATATCTTTGATACTTTGCAATCAAAATTATAATAAAATTAAGAAATCCAAATTTTGTAATAATGTGTATTCCACTGTATACACACATAATAATCCCTTATTCTTATGATATTTGTATTTATTATAGCATTAAACATAGAATCAAATATGCTTCTATTATAATGTAAAGTTTTATAAATTTTCTAAGTAATTATCGTATTTAATCACAAAATATTCTCCTTTATATAATTTTCCTCCCAAGATTTAGAAAAGAAAAAAAATTTGCATTATTGATTTTTATTAAAGTGTATATCCATTTTATAAACGTATTACAAAATCTAAAAATACAAAAAATTAATAAATTTTTTAAAAATATTTTAGTCAGTTCATTTAATTATTAATTGTACTTTGACCAACATTGAAAATTTCATTCATGTCCATATAGAATTCGCTCTTATTTTTGGCATTAATAACAATCAAATGATGAAAAATTTATCTTAAGATAATACATTTTTTTTTTTTTTTTTTTGAATATTTTGTTATTTTTGTTATTTGAAGACAGTATATTTGTTCAAAGATAATCTTGAATTTAGGAGCAAGAGAAGACATTTATGATGATCTTAAATGTCTTGTTTTGCCTCTAAATTATATTATATATTTCAATTAAAAGAGAACAACTTTTGTCAATCTTTAATACGAAAAATGAAACAACTAATATTTTACCAGTTCTATATTACTAGTGTAATGTACATTAGTGAAGAACTGAATTATTTGTAAAAAGTTATAATATACAATATACATCGTATATACTTGTATATAATCCAGAAAAAATTTTTGAAGAGAGGAATCGGCTTATACAAGAGTCAATTAAAATGAAAATTTTTGGAAGATCGTAAGATTTGCCCCCTCAATCCCTCTTTTGTGCCAGCCGCGTGCTCCGTAATATTTATTCCTAACGAAGATCATCATCTTACTGATTCTTTCGATTCTTTTGTTTAAAAATGTGAATATGTATGTCTCTGTATAAATTAATATATCTATAGATATTTAAATATTAGATACTGCATAGATATGATCCTAAAAAAAAATGCGCTCTTTGAGCTAGTAGCGCATCCTATAGTGGTAGATACGGCATATTTATTTCTTAAAAATGCCTATTCCTTTTCGATTACTAAAAATATAGGATGTATATACAAGTTCATATTTAAATAAATTCAAAAATGTTAATTTATCGAGCGCTTCATAAATAAGATCGGGTATGTGTAGATGGTGTTTTTTACAAGTAAACATGTCTGCCATTAAAACATGTATCATCTGTTTAATATTAAATGGAATACCATATAACGATTTTAGATGTTTTTGATTGGCAATTTGTTCATTTTCAGATAAATTTGATCATTTAAAAAAATACAGGATGAGTATTTTTCAGCTGATTTTTGGATATCAAATTTTCACTTTCAACACTGATCGAGTTTCTATTCCTGTCAATTGCAGAAAAATTTCCATTGCATATTTTTTTTTCTGATTTTTTTTTTTCTATTGTTTAAATTTTGCTAAATATTTTTGTTGTGATTTGGCAACGACAAAAAATTTTCATATTTCTTTGATATTGTCTGCTGAACAAACATTTCAATAAAATCGCATTATAGAGAAACACGACTGAACGCGACGTGATATGATCGCATCCTACTTTCCATCTAGCTTTTTCGTCCCATTTCAATCGCACTTGCAATGTTTCAATGCTGTAAGGCTAAAGGCTGGCTAATGCTGGAGTTTTGTCTAAAGTGACCTTATTTATTGCAATACTGAACAGGAATTGGAAAATGTTTAAAATTATACATTTGTAATAAGTCTATAATTTCATTTATATCATATTCTAACAAAAGGTAGGGAGGTCTGTTTATACGATTGCATACATTGCAAAACCTAGCAAAAGTGTTGCTGATCGATAGGGGGTCCAGACACAAAAAAAAAACACTAATGAACTAGGGATCAAATGTCAAAGGTTAATGAGATAAACACGCATCTGGGTAGCAAAGCATGGGAACAGGACGTGTCGTGCTGCACACAGTAGTGAAGCAAAACAGTGTCAAACCCTATGCACTGTGAAACGTTAAGCCTGTATATATTGTTAATCTTTGACCTCTAGTTCATTAGGGATATTTTCTGTATCTCGAACCCCTATCGATCAGTACCATTTTTGCTGGATTTTGTAATGTATGCAATTGTACCACTTATACATAGATTTCACATTTTTACGATTTTCAAATTTTGAAATCCATTTAAGTAAATGTGAAATTTAATTTAGATCAAGACTTTGGGATATGATCCTAATAAATGAATTACTTTATTATGTGATTTGTTTGCAGATATTTCAGGAAACCTTCTTGAATTGAAATGAAAATATTTAATTAAAGAAGCATTGAAGACTGGCATGGGCATCTGTTCCATTTTAAGGATGGAAATTTTTATTTTTGTGATTTGTGTGCAAAATTTGTTATATTTGGTGCATTGTTCAAAATGCAAGTTCAAAATGTCATCAAATCAGCATTATCAAGTTCTTGTCAATATTGCTAATTTTGCAGCAGTCTCAAATTAGTGGTTTGTAGACACATGCAGCCTGATATGCTCTTTGTTGTGGCCAGCATCACATTTATTATAATTGAAAGAACATATAAAAGATATTCAGAAAAATAAAAAAAATTACAATTGCTTTTTATGAAACATTTTAAAAATCAATAAATTGTTTTATAAATTGTATTGAAATTCTGTAAAATATAGAATGTTTTCAATATGAATTTCCACTTTAAACTTATAAAAATTACTATAATTTATAAATTTTGAAATGATAGTTAACATAATTAACTCTTCAGTCAATTTACCACATGTAAAAATCTTTTTTTCTGTAAAGCATTAATTTTAGATGCAGGTCCCAACCAACCAAAGATGTCTATAGTGATTCTTTGAAGAGAATGAATTTGAGACTCCTGCGGTAGTGTTTTAATATTTAAATTCTTCAATTACAGCTCATTATGTTATGGCTTTTAGGATGTGTGTTGTTGTGTTAATGATGTTTTTAATTAATAAAACATTGAATCTGATAAATTAGTAATTATATAAGTACAAAAATAAAGCATGCTAAAATTATACTTCCAGTGAAATTTTTTTCATGTCCTAAATTTTGATGGGTAGGAAATAATTGTTAATTGTCAACTTATTATTCTTAGTTTGTAAAATTTACTTAAACTAATTTAAAATTTTTCTATTACTAGCCAGGGTACTGATGTCATGATGGCAAAAGAATTCTCACATAAATTGTATTGTGCCTGAAATTCCAAGCAATACCAGGTACCATGGCTAGTGAATGTCAAGTATGAAAGCTTATGATATAATAATAGAATATTTCTAAACTTATAATTTATGCTTTTAATCATAAATCAAATTTGTAAATGTTTTTGTTGTTTATTTTCAGTCTGAAGATAATTAAAATCTGAAAGTACTAGTTTTCCAATAAGATTATAATCCTCTTACTATAAATTTAAAAATAATAAGTAAATCACAACATTCTCAGTAAAGGTATACTGTTTATTTTCAAAAATTTTTTGATTATCCAAACAACTTGTGCTTTAATCTTTAATCTGAAACAGGCTATGTAGATGATAAAAAATATTTTTGAAAATAAATAGTACATTCTTATTAGTAAATCACAAGTATTCTAAATTATTTTTCAATAAATTTTATTCTACGGTACTTTAAATAATATTGAATATTATTTTTAACATTTCTATGGACTGGTTTTTTTTTTCATTTTATGTAGTCATTAAGAAAAAAGATAGAAACCATAGTAATCAATGATAATGCACCTGATTAAACTATTATTATCCTGATAGTTATGGGATGATAAACCATAAATTAATTGAATAATCAAGATCCCTTAAAAACTTAATTGATAAACTAATAAATGCTAAAACATTTGAAAACAAAATAATTTTGCACTATGAATTGTTTCAGTATACAAATGATAATATGTCTAAAAATAGAATTTCTTGTGAAACTTTGTATTACCGGTATTTTACTTTGTGCTCCTGAAAAAACTTGGATACACATTTCGAATCTTTAAACTGCACATTTTATTTATTATTATTTAGCATTTTATTTTACGTTATTTTTTTCATAAAGCTTATCTTGTAAAAATTTTTGTAATAAATTTTTAAATTAATTAATACCATAACTTTTTATTCTCATGTATAAATTTGAAAAATTTTTATGCATGTAAATATTTTAAGCTTTTTTATTAAAGAAAATAGGAAGATGGAATTATTTGACTGGTTTAATGATTAAAATGTATAGTACATAGAAATATGAATTTTAGTGATGTTTTAATTTTTATTCTTTTTAAAATATTTTTCTAGATTCACAATTGCTGTCAGCAATATATTAGAATTTATACAAGATTTATGAATGATATTATGTAATATGAAATTGTGTCAATGTTCATAAAATGATAAGTCGGGCACAATCGCAGTAATCACGTGACCATTATGATGCCGAGTAATGTGCTGTGTAATAGTTAAACAACTGAAACAATAAGGTAAACTTTGTTTATTTTTAGCGTATATCTACATTCCTCACCAAGTTTTTACACACATCCACTTATGTATAGAATTTTATAGCCAGTTATATATTGCACTCTCTTGGGCGAAAAAGTTTTCCAAAAGCTTTGATAAAATTAAAGATAAAACATGAAATCATGTATATAAATAGATTTTATTATAGCAAGCTTTTATTAAAAACTCCAAAATGTTTATTATTATTTTACCTTATCACAAAAATATTAAAAAATCAACTGCAAAAATTTGCGAGCTTCAGCTAGTAAAGAATAAAAGCTGTAATGACAAAAATGTTTTTTCTGCTAAGCTGCCATGTTGATCATTGTAAAACTAAATCAAATAAATTAACATTATAGATTCAATAAATTAAACATCAGCCAGATAGTTACTTGGTAAAGCATCACTTACCAAGCATGTGATCAAGATTTGAACCTGGTCTGCAAGGTTCAAACATTGCAGGCCAGGTTCAAATCTTGATCCCACTCCTTCCATTTTTAGGAGGAGTCCATGCCCAGTCCAATAAACTCATCCTTCAACCTTCCAGTTAATACCATACATGGGTCTAATAAGAATAGCACTAAATAGCAGTAAAAATACATAAATCATATTTATTGAAACATTTTTGGTTACAATATGTAGCACTGCAAAAATAGAATTACAACATTTTTAAAATTTAAAAATAAGAACAGCTCCCATTCTTATTAGATGTATTTACTAATATAAATAAAGAAAATAATAATAAATAAAATACAAAAATAAAAATAAGATGTTACAAAGTTTTTGTAAAAACAGAAGGATTAGAACAGGCAATGTTCACATATTCATGCATAATGCATACAAAAAATATATTATAATATTTAATTTTAAAATTATTAAAAATAAAATGAATAAATTTGCAAAAACAATTAAAATTAAATGAATTTTAGTGATGTAAAAAATAAAAATTTCTTAGTGGAATTTATTATAATTACAGTCAAACCCTGATAAGATGCCACCATCTATTTGGGGACAATTTTGGCGGCTAATCAGGGTTGGCAGTTTATCAAAAACACACATGATGTAGAAATGATAATAAACTCCAAATTTATTAAATTTAATAAAATACAGTACATTTATATTTAGCATCCAAACTTAATATTTTTAAAAAAACTGTACACTTTACAGCAGGGGTGGCCAACTTGTTTGTCATTAAAATTGACTTTATATGTTAACAATGAGTTTGCGATCTATTTTCGAAATTTTTCATTTGATGGTCTGAGTAGAGATAGGAGCCAAAACCACATTAGCCCAAAACGAGATATCCGTCAGTGGTGACGGTTTTTTTCCTTTTACTTTACTCAAAAATCTCAAACACAATACTTCACTTCAACTCTTACAACTGTCAGTTCATAGGTGGCATATTGGCATCGTCAGCGAATTTAGAATTTTGTCCAAATGCTCTGCTGCTACTGGCTATTCTTTTTTGGGCCATACTCAACAATAAAGCGAAATTTTGGCTTTAGTTGTCTAGAAAAGACACTATGAAGTAAGAGAGTCGTCCGATAACTTACAAAGATCGACTATAAATCGTCCTGCGATTGACTGGTTGATCGTGATCGACCTGTTGGTCACCCCCGTTTTACAGTATAATATACATACTGTATATGTACAGTACCATATAGAAAATGTGTCCATCTACTGTTCTGATCTCTACATTGAGTTCTCTATAAAACACAATGTACATAGCTTATTGTATAGTATCCTTATTTCCTCAGTATACAATAAACAATGGAAATGATCTAGTTCTTACGATCTTATTTTCTACAACCAGGTGTGAACCAGGCTTAAAGAGACACATGATTAACCATTAACTCCATGTCTCCCACCCGCTGATCACAAATGAATCCATAGAATTTTTAATACTGAGAATTTTTATATATGTAATGCTGATATACTTCGGGATGTAAGTCATCTTACATACTCTTGATGAATTAATAAGGAGAAATACAATACCAAAAGGAATATTTGTTTAGATGTTTCTACTGGCAGATGGTGGGGGTTTGCCTATTCCATTTAACATAGGGAAAATCCGTTCCGTCAAATTTCTTGGTGATCAGCGAAAGTGGCTGCATAATGGGGGGTATCTTATTGGGTTTGACTGTACTACAAGGACTGTTGACTTTTATTAGGTTTCGTGATAAGAAATATCAATTAATATTTTTTAATATTAATTGGTTTCCTGTATAAAGATCTTTAATAATAATTGGTCCTCCCTTCTATTGAACTACAATTATTTTCTTTTTAAATGTTGGAAGCATGTTCAGCAATATGAGTCCCTATTTCTCTGGCAGTGGCATAAATGTACAGAATTTTTGTTGTTTTGTTTTTAAAGATTAGAATATATAATATAAAAGTAAGATATTTATTTATTGTATTCTTTGATTAGAGGAAAAGAGATGATATTGGAATATACTGTCAAATGATCATTAAAATAATTTTATGAAAAGTATTAAATCACAGAGGATAGTAATTTTTCCAGCCTTATCAGCAAATCTCTCTTACTTTTGGAATATAATGACACACTTCAAAAACTCAAATTTATTTATTTATTTAATTATTTATTCATTTTTTATAAATAAATAAATTTTCAAAAAAGTTTATTTTATATAGGTGCTGTTGCAGGCATAATAGATATTGGAACTGGATGGATGAGATATTTAAAAGAAGGTGTATGTCTAGAAGCATTTTGGTTAAATAAAGAACAATGTTGTTGGTCTTCTAATGATACATATTATGAAGGTGATAAATGTTCATTGGTATGTATTTAATTAAATTATTTTCAGAAAATAATTATAAATAAAAAAAAGAAAAGAGCAATTTGAATATAATATTTTATCATTAAAATATTAGAATGAATACATATAAACATATAAACTTATAAATATCTTTAATTGCATTCCTGAACATTTTATGAATAATTTATGAAAACACAACTTAGAATAATGAAATATACAAGTTGACTATCAAAAATCCGGCAATCAATATTCCGGTTCTATCAGTTTTCCGGCATGAATATTAGACCGTATTTTCAAATTTACTGCATTGGAGTGCCATTGTTTTCTGGAGGCACCATTTATTTTTTGACAGTCTTGTATTCCAGAATCAGATGTTTAGTTATGCTTGCAACCAGGGTTGCCAGATTGACTTTTTTGACACCAAATGAGCTCTTTTTGGTTTTTTTTTGCTTATTGACATTATATAAAATCTTTTAACTTTTTTCAAGGATACAGTAACGAATTAAAATTCTGTAGAACTACAGTCTTTTATTTAGTTATTTAACAATAAAATTTCATTTGCTTTTCATTTAGTTTTTAATTTTATTTCTTTAAAGCATTGTACAAGTAGTTTTTTTCTGTTAAATATATACAGCATTCATATATATATATATATATACACATCAAAAATCCGGCAATCCTCAGTCCTGAGGTTGCTGGATTTTTGATAATTAACCTGTATACAGTGGGTGATCGGTTAACGAACAGTTTGGATAACGAATATTTTTTTTGAAAGATTTTTATGTTCGGTTAACAAACACGTGTTCGGATAACGAACACTTCACAGAACAAACTGTGGGACCCGCAGACTGACCGAATGACAGATCAGCTGGATGGCTGCGTGGTAAAGCTGTGGCTTACCATTCTGGAGGATCCGGGGGTCCAACTACTCCAATTTTTAGGAGGGATCTGGGTCCGGACCATTGAAACCCATCCTTCAATCTTCCAGTTGACCCCATCATGGGTGTTAGTCAGCCTGTGATGATGGCGGCTCTATAAGTTGCCGCTGCCAGATAAAAATATTCCATGAAGATAGTTTGGCTTAACTAACCTAACGGAATGACAGACTTAGGCCTTGCGCGCTCGTGGACTTATGGGTAAGGATGGGAGAAAAGTAGTTTTCCCGATTAAAATGAACTTGGAGACAATGTAAAACAAATCAAAGATTTATTAAAGAAGGTAAGAGAGAGATTTTACAATTTTTTGGTGTTAGAATGGCACCCATACCATGTTAAGGTCAACAGGCTTGGAAATCTCTACCACGACGATGCTATTAATCACTTCCGAAAAATCCTGAAGGAGAGAGAAAAGCAATCGATATTGGACAGATTCTTTATCGGAAAATAAATATAATAGATGAAAATGCAAGACTATGTATGTATATATTATTGTTATTACATATAAATAAACATAGTAAGAAATTATATAATCTTTTATTTATGTTTTTTTTTGGTCTAAATAAACGTAGTTAGAAATTATATAATTTTTTATTTATGTTTTTTTGGGTTATAAACAT
Organism: Olivierus martensii; assembly: GCA_000484575.1. Taxonomy (NCBI): domain Eukaryota; kingdom Metazoa; phylum Arthropoda; class Arachnida; order Scorpiones; family Buthidae; genus Olivierus; species Olivierus martensii. The sequence goes on along the minus strand of AYEL01026806.1, from coordinate 31,984 downwards.
AGTAAGAAATTATATATTTTTTATTTATGTTTTTTTGGGTCCAACATAAATAAAAAATTATATAATTTCTTACTGTTTTTTTTTTTGGGTCTTACATATAAATAAACATAAATAAAAAATTATATAATTTTTTATTTATGTCTTTTTTGGGTCTCCGACATAATAAGAAATTTATAATTATTTATTTATTTTTTTTGGGTCTCCAAAATGAATTAATCAAATTCCCATAAAAACCTATGGTAAATTGATGATCGGTTAATTTAATCAAATTCCCATAAAAACCTATGGTAAATCAATGATCGGTTAACGAACAATTTGGATAACGAACATTTTCTTGGAATCAAATTCCCATAAAAACCTATGGTAAATCGATGATCAGTTAATGAACATTTCATTAAAACCTATGGTAAATCGATGATCGGTTAACGAACAATTCGGATAACGAATATTGTCTTGGTCTCCAGAACGAATTAATTAAATTCCCATAAAAACCTATGGTAAATCAGGATCTCCAGAATGAATTAATCAAATTCCCATAAAAACCTATGATAAATCAATGATCAGTTAACGAACAATTCGGATAACGAACATTTTCTTGGAACGGATTATGTTCGTTAATCTATCACCCATTGTATATGGTAGTATCGTGCCTATTATTTATAATAGTAAAATTTTGTATATAAGTTAAAATTACAATTTAAGATAGGTGAAATTAAAATTATGAAATACATTTACACCATATTTTTGTATAGGTAATTTATTTTAGAATGTTTCAAAACATTAGGAAAAATAAATTAAAAAAAAAATAATTTCAAAAGTTAATTATACTGTTTATCAGTTTATTGTTTCTAGAACTTTTAAAAATTTTTAAATAAATTTTCTACTCAGAAATGTTTTTGAATTAGAAAAATTGTTTTGTTTGAAATTGAAGGTGTGTGTTACAGAGAAATAAAGAATTCCTTGCACTATATAAAAATCATGCTAGGATTGTCACAGAACACTATCATCTTAGAAGACATCTTCACTTAATCAGGATTGCTGATAGTTTCATCTCCTCCCTGACATCATCTACAGTTGGGACTATCTTCATATTTTGAGTGAATATGTGGCCCTTTCAGGACTAAGTATGATCTTCTAAGTTTGCATTTTCCTGCCCTGGAAAATCTTTTTATAGTCCCATTGAAGAAGATATTGTCTTTTGTATGTAAGATGAAACTTCTTATGGGATAATCCTGTTAGAGGATGCACAATAGATCACTGATTAGTTACAGTACTAGGGCTGTTTAAATCCCCCTCATCAATCATTTTATTGAATTTCAATATATGGTAATTTATAAAAACATTTTTTAAAATGATTTTCAAATATTTCATGAAAAATAGTTGTAATATATTTTATGAATACTATTTTATATATTCTTGTAGTTATAAATGTGACACGAGCTACAATAAAGAATGTAGCAAATTGTTTGTGAAAGCTGCTGTATATCTCTAAATAATCTATCATATTCAGTACTCTGAGAAAACCAAAATCTTACTTGTTCCAGATTATCAAATTTTACTGCATCATTATAAATAATTTTATCATCCTATAATCTTCAGATAAGATCTTAGACAAGAGCAAAAAATATTTGAATGAATTTATAAGAATGTATAGTAATTTGATTTAGTGTATTTGTTTTTGTATTGATGCTAACTATAACTTAAACTGTAAAATTTAACTTAATTATAAAATTCTTAATATGAATAAATTATAAAAATGTATTTCAGTGGTACTCTTGGCCAGCAGTGTTTGGAATTGATGAAAATAATGAAATAGCAGAATATATTTTCTCGTATTTTATTTACATTGTAGTTAGTATATGCCTTGCTGGTTTATCTGCCTTATTAGTACGGATGTTTGCACCATATGCATGTGGATCGGGTATTCCAGAAGTAAGATTATTATTTTATTATTTTTATTCATAACAATGTTTTTAAAATTCTGCATAATAATAATAATAATTTTTATATAGATCAAATATTATAAAAAAGTTTTCCCCCTATAAAATTAGGAAATTTTTTTTTGAAACAACCTTTTTGAAAAAATTCTCAAATAGCATTGTATAAATATAAAAATTAAAACAACTATCTTGTACAGTAAATATTTGTTACAAAAGATCATCATTGAAAAATGAAAATTAAAATCTCTATTAAGAAAAGACTTACTCATTGCATACTTTTTAAAACTGTGAAATTTGAAACCATATAAACTGATATATTGTATATCCCTGCACTAACATACAACATAAAATGTCCTTTCTATTTTCGTAATGATTTAACAAGAATGGTTTTTTACTTATCAAATAATCACTGAGCCTGGTGGATAATTTAATGGATTATTCACAAAACTAATGACTATATTAAAATCTCAATCTTGTTTATGATTCTAACTTGCTAAGAATTCATAAAATAAATAGGGAATGAAGTATGTTTATTTTAACAATGTTCTTTCTGAACAGAGTGGATACATGTAGGCATGCAAATTTATAGTGAATTCCAACACTATATAACTGTAATTATCCATTAGGGATAGCTACAGAATAAGAAAACAGACTATAAATGGGGCTATCTTACATTCAATATAAATCAAACTAAGTAACAATTAAGCAGTGTGTACAGTATTTATTAGCCATGACCAGATTATCTGAATTTGAGTCATATGTTTTGGTTAATAATATGATTTTTAAATTTTTGTTTTTCTCTTATTAGAAATTCATAACTTTTCTTTCACTGCAGTGCAAATTACATCTTACTATTTTGACATCATTCCAATTTATATTTATATTCTATTTGATTACACTTTTCAATGAACTTTCTTTTCTTTTTCTTTTGATTACACTTTTAATGATGCTAATTGAATAGCATATCCAGTAAAAAATATTGAATGATCATTCAATTTCTAAATATTTCCATAGTAATGTATACAATGTATTTTTGTATATTATGGCTAATATTGAATATTAGTTTATTAATCTGTTTAAAATAAATGCTAAGAAAATATTCCTTTATATATTAACCTAGGAATAATAATAATAATAATAATAATAATAATAATAATAATAATAATTTTTCTATCTAAAAAAGAATTCTTTAAAAACTTTCTTAATCCTCTGTAGAATCTGTGGAATTCTGTAATTTGCAAAATTCTTCCTTTGATGACTTTCTCAGTGCAGCTTCTTAGAGACAGTAAAATATCATTCCTAAAAAAATATGACAATCCAAAAATAAACATGTTTATGTTTATAATCATAGTCAAAATAAATAAAATTAGAGATATATTTTTTGTAAAAAAGAAAAAAAAATACTGCCTAGTTCCAATCAAAGTATTTTGGATAGATATCTGGCATAATTATGAAGCACAAATACATATCATGTTTATAAAAATTGTATCAGTTACTTATTCCGTCCATGGATGTAAAGTATTTATGAAAATATAATATCTGTCCATGTGTATATTTAAAAGAATTTGTGGATATAACTTGATGTAAATATTCAGTATTCGATGATTGCCATTTTACAAAAAATTATGTATGTATATTAACTTTGCTTTTTAAATAAATATTTGATGTTGCTGTTGAATAAACGGATGATTTTTTAATTTTAATAAACTTTATCTAATTTACATTACAAAGTTTCCCAAAATCTGTGAAAAGTGTAAAAATTTAATTACCAAATCAACAATATTATCTTTTTTTATTGCCAAAATATTGACACATTGCAGACCAGTAACAAAATATATTATAAACATTAAATAACATTAAGAAATTGCATGATTAAAAAACTGAAAAGATGCCAGACAGAGAATTTACTTCAAAGACTATTGATATCAAACAAGTATCCTTTTTTTATTAGACATGCTTGGCATAAGCTATAAAATACTGCTGCATGTATTACGCATATATTCTAAATGGAAGTAAAATTCATTAGTAAATGGTGAGTTGAAGTTATTTCATTATTAATGCATAAAAGATATTTATTATAAAATATCTAATTAAATACATTTTTTGTAATGCTTTTTTTATAATGAAAAAGTGTAGATGCTATTGTAGTGTTAATTTTTGCAATAAAGACTAATGTATATCAAAGTATTTTCTTTAATTATTCTTGCCTCAAAGTTTACTTTTGAATTATCATTTCTTCAAATAACAGTGTAAAGGAGATTACATAAATATGAAAATTTCTTTGGATGATAAATTTTTGAATTATCATTTCTTCAAATAACAGTGTAAAGGAGATTACATAAATATGAAAATTTCATTGGATGTTAAATTTTCTTATGTAAGAATTTCTTTGATATTTATAGAAAGTGAGTTATGTATGATGGAGATAATTCAGTAATTCTAGAAAAAATTAAAATCTCTAATCTGTCATGTTAAGATCTTATTTTACAATATTTATTGTTTGTTTGTTCCTTTTTAATTTCAGTAGGAATCTTTAAATATTAGAAAAAGTTTTAATAAAAATTACAACTATGTACTGTTCTGGAATTTTTGAAAGTATTTAAAATCAGATTGTTTGAATAAATCCAAGCATTGTCTTTAAAAAAATATGTATTCAGTTATAAGCTGAGAAATTTTTAAAAATTGGCTTGTGGATTTCTAAAAAGGTGTCACAATTACCCTGTTAAAGAAATATACAGGCAATCCCCGACTTACTTAGAGTTTCAGAAAATGATCCACCTATATAAATCAAATTTACTTATGCCAGAGCATTATGTTATAGAGTATTAGTGGGTCACAAAGACTTAACATTAAAAATAGGTGCTTATTCTTTACTATAATTAAGTCACATGGTAAACTAGTCACTTACCTCTTGGAAGATCTGGATTCAATTTAGTGTCTCACAAGTTCAGTTTTTCAGGAGGGAATCGGATTCAGGCCTGGCTCCTTAACTAAAATTAGCTTATGCAAGTATGAATCTTATGTTAGATCTAAGCAAGCTGTCGATTGCTTGTATATGAATAACAACACTTTTGTCTTCTGGCAAAAATACACTTTTTCTATAAATATTGCAAGAATTTAAATGTTTAAATGCAATGTTTCAGAAAGCTTTTAATATACTGTACACTAACCTTAAATTTGCATGCTATTCTAATTATGCAATTAAAAATGCTATAGATTTCATTTAACACTGCACAATTTCTGTTTAATACAGTTTTAGAATAACAAAATGTGTGTTGTACTGTATTAAAAAGTTTGTAATGAACTGCCTGCCTAATAGTTACCCCATAACTGATAACCATCACATGAGTAAATTCATTGGCATGTTTATCTGTTATTTTTTTGAATTATGAGGTTCTGTGATGGTATTAGTAAGAGATATTGATGGTTTTTTGTGGATTGGATTACATTGCAACATTTTGGAAAATGAATAATACAAAATCCTCTACTATTGCTCTGTTATTTTTCATACTTATACATGATCATTTACATAATCTTTATTTTTTATTATTTATATATTATATATATCAGGTGGTTATAAAATAAGTATCTGTATTTGGAGCTGTCTGTAAGCTGGAAGGAATAATCCGAATGAAACCGAAATCGTACGCTTACTAATTGAGAAGGGGGAAGAAGAATGGAATAAAAAAAAATTTGTGGCTTTGGGGTACTTAAAATCTAATGTGTACCATGGAGGCATCGCAAACCTCAATGACCTAAAAAATTGCATAACACAACATATGCAAAACATCACTCCTGATGCATTGCATTCCACAATTGAGCACGTCGCGCACCGCCTGGATTGTGTCCTCCAGCTCAACGGCATGTGGAACCTGAACTTGATTGGTACACATTAGATTTTAAGTACCACAAAGCCCCAAATTGTTTATTCCATTCTTCTTCCCCCTTCTTGATTAGTAAGCGTACCGATTTCGGTTTCATTTGGATTATTCCTTCCAGCTACAGACAACTCCAAATACAGATACTTATTTTATAACCACCCGGTACATGTCAGTTATCAATGCTATGTAAAAATTAAACAATCTATGTTAATCTTTTCCATAAATTATTTCCTATTAACTAAGCATGAGATTCATAGAATATCCGTTCATTTTCTATGCAAATGTTAGTCTCCATTTATATAATACTTTGGTAGAATCATCTCTACATGTGAATTGAAAATTATGTGCACTCACTTGCAAAATGTCAAAAAAATAAAAGTTTTTACAATTTTGTTTGTTATTAAATAGATATTATGCTACATATCATAATACATTACATTTATGCTAAGTATATTGTATGCAGTGTTTAAAAATATAATGTCCAGCTTGGAAGCTTCAAAAAAAAACAAATGATTTACACTAGCCACTTTCAGCTCAGCTGTGCACTGGATATTGTATTGATTTTATCATCTTTGACAATAACTTTTTAAAAGTTGAAAGGAAAAAAATAATGCAATATGTCTAAAATATTTATGCATGTTCATAAATTTTTTATGATTAATCTCTCAATTTTTGTATTCTATGTGATCTCCTTTTGATTCTGTTTGCATATATTTATAATTCAAATATTAACTTAATTGTTTATTACATAAAATATATATATGTACTTATTTTAATAATTTTTTTTAATTACAATAAAAAAATTCTCTCTAATTTGATTTTTATGCTATCATTATTTTTGTTTTTTTTATTTGCATATTCACAAATTTTGCTTAGTTTTGCAAAATATAGATCTTTTAATAAAAATGTTAAAAAATATAAAAATGTTTTGTGGAAACATTTTGTTTTTATCACACTAATAACAGTAATATGATGATTTTGTTTATATATTAATTTATAATATAGTTTAGAAGTATATAAATAACCCATACTATAAAATATTTTATTTAACAGAAGTCCACTTTCCATTGTCCTGAGATAATCAATTTATACAAAAGCTATGTAGTTCTAAACAGTTACCATTTTTAATATGCACAATGTTATGAAAAGATTGGAAGAACATCATACTTTATCCATATGAGATCATAGATTTGATTAAATGTCATAAATGCATGCCATCATAAGATATAAGATTCCTCAACTTAGTGATAACCAAATCTTAAAATATTCATGAGTAGATTAAAAATATTTCTGTAATATAAAAATTTTCTCGTGATAAGTTCTATTTGTGGTTTTTTTTTCTATGTTAATTTAAATTAGGAAGTAAAGAATGAATTCTTAAAATATTGATCTGAATTGATAATAGTTTGGGATAATATTTCTCATTTCGAATACCCAGTGATTATGAATGACTTCAAACTCTTGCACAAAATATTCTTTCTCCAATCAAGGAAACTTCTTACACAAGAAACATCTCTGTCTGTCTGTCATAATTTAAATTTAAAAGAATGTTTATTAGCTAAAATTTTGTATTTTATTTATTTATATTTGCAATATGATATATCAAAGTAATAAAAAAAATGAAGATTAAGGAAAATATATATGAATTACATTGGCAGATGTTTCATTATTTGGAATATATATATAAAATTTTAAAGTTGGATAATATTCGTCTTGATGATAAGGAATACAACATATAAAACATGATACAAGCCTGTTTCTGACTATTCATAAATCATTGTACAAGCATCTCTTAGAAACCATTAATATCAACTTTCTGATGAATATTATGAATTAATAATGTTTTTTTTTTTTTAAGTTTTAATGTTCCCTATAATATTTGATTAAAAGCTTATATGATGAATGCTTTAATATTTACAAATAGAACCAGGATAATCCAGAATTACAAAGATATGATATTTGTGCTTTAGGAGGGAAGAAGAATGATCACCTTCCTGTCAGCTACTACTAGTTAAAGCCTAAATATTATATTTTTATAATTTTAGAATTATTTTGATTTCATTTAAACTATTGAAATGTTTTACTATAGTATAAATTTTTTAACAAAGATTATGGTGATGAGAGATAGCAACACTATTCAAAATGCATCTTTAATGTGGAATAAAAATTTTATTAAATATATAATCAACTGAAGTTGTATATCATTCTGGCTAAATCATCTATTATTCCATCATAATGTGTTTAATAAGGAGACAAATATACTCAAAAAAATATCCAATAGCACTTAAGGCTGGGTCTCACAGGCGTAAAATGCGACGTCAGTACGCTGACGTAAATGCATCGCGCACTCAAAAAAATATCCAATAGCACTTAAGGCTGGGTCTCACAGGCGTAAAATGCGACGTCGTACGCTGACGTAAATGTGTCGCACACGAAATGTCGAGTGTACCGATGTTCAGACCGAAAGCATACGACACGACGTAAATAAATGACATCGTTTAGCTATTGGCTAATTACTGTGATATCATTTGAAGTTAACTGATTCAACATGGATAGCTTATCATCATCATCGGACATTTTTTTTATCGTAAAGGAATGATATTTTCTTATTTCTGCCAGAAATGCTTTATTATTGAATGTGTATAAGTATCTTCTCTATGAGTCATATTGAATTATGAAATAAAACAATCTCACTTCTGATTGGACGAATGACCAACGTACTCTTGGAGCAGCGCATAAAGTTGAAGAAAAGCTATCTCCGGCGTAATGACGCAGCATCTAGAAAGCTTATCATCATCATCGGACATTTTTTTTATCGTAAAGGAATGATATTTTCTTATTTCTGCCAGAAATGCTTTATTATTGAATGTGTATAAGTATCTTCTCTATGAGTCATATTGAATTATGAAATAAAACAATCTCACTTCTGATTGGACGAATGACCAACGTACTCTTGGAGCAGCGCATAAAGTTGAAGAAAAGCTATCTCTGGCGTAATGACGCAGCATCTAGCAATATACAGGAAGTGACATCATCAGCGTCGATACGCCGACATATTTACGTCGTGTTTTACACCTGTGAGACCCAGCCTTTAGACTAAAAATAATTCATAAATTCTGTACATCAATAATTATGCACTTTTAAATTTTCTGTTGGTGTGTGTGTACATATATATATATATAAAGATAAAGAATGGAAACTTGTCTAAGTATGTAGGTAGTCCTTGATTTATGGTTGTTTGAACTCCAATGCATAGGTCAGTGATTAAAATCAGAAATGTCTTAAATTTATGGAGTGCCGACTATCAGAATTTATTATTACATTGTACATTATCATAGCAAACTTAATTGAACACAGAACTACAGGAATCAAATATAAAAAGGATATTTTCAATATATCAGACTAATGCATGTGAATTTATTCACCAATCCCTAAATTTGACTGATTTCATCACTCATATGTTGAGGATGACTTGTATTTTATAAACCTCTTATATTGAAATGTTTACATCATATATTTTTAATAACAAATTCTTATAATTTACAAATTTGCTGAATATTTATTCCAAATAAAAATCATTAAGGTTATATTAATTGTGAAAAATAGTGTCTTCTAGAGAGAATTTAGATTTTCATTTTATAATAATTTGTTGAAGATTTCTCTAATTTTAGATGAGATACAATGAAATAGTGTCATGATATCTAGATTGCCAAATTTAAATCTTTTATTTATCAAATAAAAATAGAGATCATAGATGTGAGAATTCCATAAAATGTATTGAATAGTTTATTATAAGTTGGATCATTTTTGTTCATAGTGTTTTTAGAAATGGGGTATTTGATTATCAGTGGATTCTCTCCTGCCTGATTGGAGGCAACAATCATAGTTTTTAACTTCCTTATTTAGAGAAGCCATAGAATGATCCTGTGCTTTTTTTTTTTTTAAACTGTTTCTCTGACAACAATATAAACTTGATTTGCTATTTCAAATATTTTTGAATACAATAAGCAATATTCCTTTTAGCTCTCTATTCTATACTAAGAAGCATTTTTAATTTTTGCTATTTTTCTACAATATTCTAAAAATATTGTAGAAAAATAGCAAAAATTTAAAAATTATGATTCATCTCTGTGAATGCATCCTCATAGCTCTTCTCTCCCTTTTGCTATATACCTGAATATTTCTTCTCTCTTTTGGTATCTGAGTCAATGTTTTTGCATTTTGTGTTATCAACACTTCATTCTAACTCTTACAGTTTATTTTTATCAAACCCCTTCTTCATTCATTCCTGATGATAATACAGAAAATGAAATAATTAAAAAATTGGAGACAAAATTAGGCTAATCATCAAAATTTTTAGGATTTTCCCAAAAATTTGGGGCAGATAATTATCCTAATTTATTAATAGTTGATTATTTAAATTTGGAATTATTATGAATGTTTGTTGTTGTTATAAAAGTTAAATAATATTCTCATATTTTTCTAATGAAATTAGTATTAAATTTAATAAAAAATTTCCACAAAAGCATTCTCTCATGAAAATGCTTTTTTTCAAGTATCACTCAAATGTGATTCTGTTTATCACTTAAGTCATTGTATGAATCTTGACTGTCTGATTTTCTTTCATATCTTTTCATAATAAATTACATAATTTATATAATTTTATTAAATTTTTTACAAAATATTAAGCTTAACTGTACACACAATTTTTTAATGAAATTATGATAAATATTTATTATTAAATGTAAGAATATTACTACGAAAAAATTTCTTTGACAGCAATAACAAGCCTTATAATCCTTTTGAAGATGAAGAAGAAGATGATGATGATGATGATGATAAGAAAATGTAAATATATCTATATAAAGCATGATTTATTCATGCTTGACCAACTGATGCTTTACTAATGTTTGTATTAAGCCTAACATGCTTGCATCAGGAAGCATTCCTAACATCATCTGGCTTCCTCTTACCAGAGCATATAGCACGACTGCACGATGTTTTTGTTTATTTTCCCATTTAACTAATAGTGTGAAAATAATTTTCACAATTTTATTATCATCATATAATTTGTTTCATATAGTAATATACAACATTTATTCAGATGCATTTTTATTTAATAATTTGACATTTATTCTGATTGTAAAATGAATTTTTTTTTAATTACTGATTAATATTTTTATAAACTGAGAAATAATTTAATCAGGAAATACTTTTCTGTTGTAGCAGTTCATCTCATCAAGCTTCAATTTTAATTTATGCTTTATCATAATTATTTTTTGCAGCTTTCTATATCAAATGCTAGTTTAGCACTGCTTTTCTGCACATCATTGGTGCAGAGCTTATATAGTTATAATAGAAAAATACCTGTTTTCTTAACACATTCAATCTTCTCACCAATGATTAAAAAAATTTTATAATATTTAAGCTGTTCAAACAATATTTGGAAAATATTGTTTTCATGAGATTATCCATTATCTTGGATTATCTCTCTCAAATACAGTAAGGCATTTTAATTATCAAACTTTGTTTATTTGGATAAAACACAGTTGAATTTTTGATTAGTTAATAGATTATTTGCTAAAAGAAAGATTAGATTTTAATATATTTATAAAAGAAATTATATCCTGATTGTTTTTTGAAAATATCTGAATAATTTTCCAACGTACTTTATCAGAAAGAACGTGTATGAATTGTGATTAGCTTTTTTTGTAAGTAATAGTTAGCTGTTATACTAGCAACAATTTTTAGGTTTTGAGTTACAATTTAAAGGAAACCTGTTTTAAATGAAAAAATTTATTATAATATACCTTTTTATTACCAAAATTTAGTAATGAAGTGGATTTTATAATTAATATTCATGTTTATAAATGGAATTTCTTTGTGATTTGTAGATAGGAAAACTGAAAATTAATAAATTGTTAAAACAATGCTAGGTTGAATGTGTTAAATGGCAACAGAACCAAGTAAATTGTATATTCAAATTTAATTGTTTCTAAGATATCCATTTAACTTTATTATTTTATTTTTGTATTAAAATATAAATAATTGTTAATTGACAAATTGACTTGAAATATGTGTAAAATATTATTCGGATATTTAAATGCAAAGCTTATCAAACTTTTGCTTTTAGATTTGACAAAGTATATTATTTAATAATAGATGCATGCAAAAATTGCTTATGCTTTGCACCTTACCAATAGATAATATTGATACTTCCATATAATTTACAATTTGACAATATCTGAGTTTTGTTTCAAATAAAAATGGCAAAAAAGGAGAGATTTGCTCTTAGTAATTGTGAAACATTAATCTTCAATTATAGTTAAAATCTAAAATAACCTACCTAGATATATTTCATTAGGCAGCAAAAAATTTATTAACGTGAGATAAACAGTAAGCTTTTAACAAACATATTTTTCTTTCTCCTGCTGTTAATATAACTGATAACATCTGTTTAGATACATAATAATGATTTCATATTGACAAATCCAAAATTTTTAGAATTATCCAATATTTTCCTCCATTTTTGCAATTTTTATTTGAAGTGAGCATATTCATTCATGTTTTGTTAAAAAAAGAAGAAAACTTTCTTTGTAAAAGCATGCATTTTCAATTACAAATAATTATGGAATCTTGACCATTTGTATTTAAAAATGTACAAAGCTATTCTTTTTGTGACTAAATTATCATAATTTTTTATTAAAATATTTTAAAAAAGTTTTCAATTACAAATAATTATGGAATCTTGACCATTTGTATTTAAAAATGTACAAAGCTATTATTTTTGTGACTAAAATATCATAATTTTTTATTAAAATATTTTAAAAAAGTTTTTATTTTACAGAAATGGTCAAGAACAAAATCCTTTTGAAGATCAAGAAGACTGGGAAGAATATCAAAATGATGCTCTGGTAGACACTGGAGAGCCAGGTGTTCCTGTCAAAGCCTTATATGATTATATAGGCACTGAAGCTGATGAATTATCATTTAAACAAGGTATGAGACATTTAATCAAAATGCCTTCTGTAGCCAAAAACAAAAGTTTATATATATATACACACAGCATATCATTCTTCTTACAATTCTATAATTGAAGAGGCTTTAATTTTTTATCTTTCTTCTCATATTTTGCAAAAAAAAAATACATTAGATTTTATAAGATCTGTTATAATACATGTGTGATTTAAGCTTTCTCATAATTAAAATAAGATAGATAGCAAGCATTGTTGTTTGAATTGCACTTTTTATAAGTTGTCGTCATCATCTAATGAAAAAGTAATTAAGATTCTGATAATTTTTATTAAATCTCAGGTAAATGTTTGTGAAAAATTGAGTCAAATTTTGTTAGTCTTTGTTGTTATATTTTCTTAGGGATCTGATATCTATTAAGTTAACTGTAGATTTGAGTGATTATATGCAATATAGTTATTTAACATTTATATTCTTACATAATATTTTTTTCACAAGTGAATTGTTGTTATATTTTCTTAGGGATCTGATATCTATTAAGTTAACTGTAGATTTGAGTGATTGTATGCAATATAGTTACTTAACATTTATATTCTTACATAATATTTTTTTCACAAGTGAACGAATGTATATGTAGTCCATATTTTCATACTCCCAGAACTGTTGATAGCTTTTGACCAAATTTGATATACTGTACTATGATGTAAGTTGTTATTAGAAAGATTGTTTTCAACCAAAAGCAATCTATAAGCAAAAGTTACACATATTATCTGTTTTCTTTTTATTTTGAAGGCACATTAGTGAGTGCTTATCCAGTAGATAGCCTTTATAATGTCATTACAAGTAGTTCTATGTTCTCAGAAAGTCTAAAATTGAAATTTTAAGGAAATTCAATCATTCCAAAGAATTTTTATTTAGTATGATTGATGATGATATAATATTTCCTTGCAAATCAGGAAAATTTCATAGTTTTTCCATAATTACAAAGGAAATAAGGTATTTTTTTTAACTCTGTTGATGGATGATGGGAAGAAAGCAAATCAGGAAAATTTCATAGTTTTTCCATAATTACAAAGGAAATAAGGTATTTTTTTAATAGTGTAAATTAGATTTTATAACTCTGTTGATGGATGATGGGAAGAAAGAAAGGATATATTAGAATTTTCTTATATATCGCGAACATAATTCATATTTTCGTGGTCCTCACAATACAGTATACAGCAATAATTTATAATAAAATTACAGATTTTATAATATTCTCATCGCTGAACTAATATAAGCATGCAAATGTTTCCTGAACAAGGAAGATGAATAAAGCCAATCAAAATAGCAAAAATATATTTATTTTTAATTAAATATGTGCGTATATGTGTTATTTTTTAAGTCGTATGTTTTGATAAAACGCTAGCCATATAATTTTCTGAATGATAATCAGATTACCGAAAGTTATGTTAAAGTTTATCTGCAACATTCGAATAATTAAATTTGAATTATATATAATTTCTGCATTGTGCAAATTTATTACGAATTAACCAATTATAGTGGTACCTCGGTATACGTCCGTTTTCGGAATAAGTCCAACTTGGTATACGTCCAGTTTGGATCCGAAAAATTTTGCTTGGTATACGACTTTTGTTTGAAATACGACCGACTCGCGTGCTAGAACTTGTATGAGTCTGTTATGTGTTCTCTTAAAAATCACATTCTTTATATAAAAATTATAACAAGTCATAATAGCATTGTCTGTAATGGCCAGACAATGTCGTATTTCCGAAACATCCTGAGGAGAAGGCAGAAGCGAAGTTCTTTGGACAGATTTTTAGTAAAAGTCAAACCTGGCGAGCCTCAACAAGGTCCAAGTAGGAAAAAGAGACAGTAAATAGAAAGAGAAAAAACATCAAAATTTCAGATTCCTAAAGTTTTATTTGAATCGGATTCTCCTTTCAAACAATAACATCTCCTCATCCTACCTTCTCAACACCATCCTAGTAGGAACTCGACTCTTCTCAGCAAGGTAGCGAGGTTATACTGTCATGCACACTTTCTTGTCAATCTGACTATCGTGTGTAGCCACTTTTGTGATACTTGCACAATATTATTTTTAAAATACAGTATACTTTTCTTTATCAAATTGATTGATTACTAACAATCTATTACATCAGAATGTTACAAAATATTAGATATCTACTTAATTTTGTAAAAATAAATTTATAACTTAATGTGATTGATGAAATTTACTATGTTCATGGTTAATTATATCATCAAAATTTGGAATAACTCTGTAGTGTACGTGTATACTAGCGAGAGTATCCATTATTTTACACTACAGAGTATCCGTTACTTTATTTTTTCTTTTCGAGTAGAATTTTACAAATGTGGGCCTTGAAACTGTAATATGTTCTAGTTTATGCGGCGGGCCGTATAAGATGCCTTCGCAGGCCGCCTTTTGCCCACCCTTGGTCTAAAGTCTGACATTAATGAGGATAAACAAATTATTATATAGATAATACATGTCTGTAGTGGCCAAATTGGTGGATACCTTCAATTTGGCTCCATACCATGAAATTCAATAGTTAATATAGAGCAATTACCTATTTAATTTTTTAAAAAATAATATTGCATATTTGTAATTTGCTTATTTATTGTAAAAAATGGTATGCATTTATATGGAATAATTGCATGTGAAATATATAATAAATAATTTTTGAACCAGAAATATTGTTTTTAACCCATTTATTGTTAAGATTACCCGAAAAAAACTGATGTGACTCTCATTGACCCAGAAAGAAACTAATGGCGGCTCTCGAGTTTACGAGATTCTCCTATGTGGCTCGTAGTGGCACGAAGTTTGGCCACACCTGATATATATATTTGTAACCAGTCAAATATTTTATTTACTTAATTTTCCAATTTTCTTCGGAGTAAATTAAACGAAAACAATTTTTAATAAACGGAAAATATCAGGAAAAACAGTAAAATGAATACTGTAAACAGTGTTGAGAGTTGGGTTATATTACGGCCGTATTCACCACAGTGGATTAATACTCGGATCCAAGATCACTCCCATTTTTCGTATTCACCACCACAAATTTCGACAGTTAATCTCCAACTGTGAATGGTTATTTAACTCGTTCTTATCGACCGATTAATTCTCGAAGGAGTCGACGCATGCGCATAATCAGCCAATTCAGAAAACAAGATGGATGACTGTGATTTGTGGATTTGTACGAAGACTTCTCGCTTTAACAAAAGCTAAAAGAAAACAGTTTTTTTTTTTCAGAAAAAGACAATCTCGAAAAATATATTCAGTAAGAAATAATGATATTGATGTACTAAATCGAGATCAGTTCCACAACTGATATCGTTTATATAAATATGTGATTTGTTCGCAAGCTGAAAAATTTCATAATTCTCTCTTCTTCGGGATTTTTCGGAAGTGATTAATAGCATTGTCGTTGTACAGATCCCCAAGACTTGACCTCTACCTAGTATGGGTGCCATTCTAAAACCAAAATATTGTAAATCTCTCTCATACCTTCTTTAATAAATCTTTGATTTATTTTAAGTTGTCTCCAAGTTCATTTTAATCGGGAAAACCTACTGTTCTCCCGTTCTTACCCATAAGTCCACGAATGCGAAAGGCCTAAGCCTGTCATTCCATTAGGTTAGTTAAGTCGCCATATACTCGTGAGATATTGTTATCTTGTGGCAGCCACTTTTAGACCATCATGGGTATTGGCCCATCACAGGTTGGCTAACACCCATGATGGAGTCAACTGGATTGTTGAAGAATGAAGTTCAATGGACTGGCCTGGACCTCTCCTGAAAAATTGAAGGAATGGGACCCAGATCCTCCAGGATGGTAAGTCACAGCTTTATCATGCAGCCATCTGGCCGACCTGTCATTTCATCAGTTTGCGAGTCCCACAGTTTGTTCTGTGAAGTGTTCATTAACCGATCACCCACTATAGAATAAATGCCATATTTATTGTCTATACTCAAGTATAAGTGAATACTTATATTAGGTGTTCACTTAATATTTGGGTATACACTAAATAAAAGTAAACTATAAGGCAAATAAATAAGATAAATTGTTTAAATAACTTATCTTACTTATTTGGCTTATAGTTTACTTTTATCTAATTTTTATAGTAAGAAGTTTTACATTATGAATATACTCTATTTCCAGAACAAGAAAATGTATTGATGTATATGAGATTCTATATTAGAAAATTTGTTTTTAAGGATTAATTAACACTGATTGATTTTATATATATTGACATAATAAAATAAATGAAGCAAAACAATTCTATTTCATCTAAACCATTTCTGATGATAAATAAATGAAATATTTATATTAAATACATTTTATAGAATATAGCTTGAGAACTGTAAGGCAAGAACTTAAAAAAAAATTACCTATAATAAATTTATTAATCATAGTTTGCAATAATTCTTATTGAATTAGTTGTAAATTTGTAGTAATGATATTAAATATGTTTTATTTATAAATTTTATTGGGTAGAATCATATCTCATTTGCATACATCATATCTAGCTTATATTTACACGTTATTCACGTAATCTTGTTCATTCTTTCAGTTGTTTATTCGCATTCAACATTCTCAATCTCTATTCACATTTTGTACTCATTATTTATATCTAGATTAAAAGTTATATCATATTTAAGAATCTGGCTAGTAATTCTCTGTGCTTTGAAAATTATGATACAAATTTATCATGCTAAAGATCAGCCAATAGTGATATAGTGCAAAGAGGTTGACCTCTTGAAAATCTCAGCATCTTCTCACTGCTTCATGTGGATTCTAACTTTTAACCATTATGACAAAATTGGAATTCCAATAGCCAGGAAGATAAATGGATCATATGATTCCTAACACGAACTCTTGGCTGGGCCTAGAGAAGTATGGTAAATTAAAAGTATTTAGAAACTGCAACATGTTTCTTGAAAAATCAACATGTCGAATTCAATATATCATTAGCAAGTCCATCTTTTTATCTAACTTAGATTACAAACTTTTCAGCTTATTGTTACATAGAAAATTTTACTGTAATTTGATTCCTCAGAACTGGAAAATTATTCCTATTTGATATGTTCCTGTTTATATGACCTGCATTATCTGAAATAAATTTTTTTTTTGCATTCAACAAATATTATCTGCAACAATCTGTATATATTAAGTATATTAGTAATTTTCTTTTAATCATTTTGTGAACTTGAAAATCGAGTATGCTAAAAATGATTTATTATTGGATTTTGAGCATTTTCAAATTAAATGAAATGTAAAATCAAATAATGTTAAGAGTGATTCATTCATGTTAACTAACTTTTATACACATCTAGCAAGAAATAATTTTGTAAATACACAGTGTCTATAAAGTATTTGTATAGTTTAAAATTTTAATAACTTGCATTCTACAGACTATTTTTTATCTCATTTAGAATCTATCATCAGAATGGTAATTTTGATTATTTAATTACAAGATGCTAACTAAGAATTTTCAACAGATGATGTTCTACTGTTGAGTCTATTCAATTTAGTTAAGATGGATTAATTGAATAAATAAATAAATTTTTTGATTCATAAAAACAAATAAATTACCTTCTATATATTAAACCTCTATTATGCAATTAGAGATTTATATTTTATTCAAATTTATGTAAATATATCAAAAAAATTTTTTTAATTTTTTTATTACATTAATTTTAAATACTTTTACAATTCTGTTTGATTTTAAATAAACTTTTTATATAATTATTTCCAAATCTTTATTCTGCTGAATGATATTTTTTTTTGATTCATTAATTTAGCCCTTCTTTTTAATATGTGAGCATACTGTTCTTGAATCTGAAAATGTCCATCCCAAAAGCATATTCAAAGTTTATGAAAAATGTAAATGTTACTAAGGCTGTAGACATTCTGCAACTAATCAGAGTAAAGAAGAAAACCTAAGCACTAAGCAGAAATAAAACTTTTATTTCACAAAGGAACGTTTTCAACCATTCTCCACTGGTCTACATCAGCTAATGTCAATCCCTATACAGAGAGCCGGGATATTTCTCCATGTTTGTTTACATAGGTCAGAGAATGCAGATGGTCGGTGCATGAGTTAAATTATTTCCCTGCACAAGATGGAGTATCTGTTCTAGTCACTTACACCGACCATCTGCGTTCTCTGACTTATGTAAACAAGCTTAAAGGTTTTAATTTTTCAGATTTATGCCTTTGTTTTTACATATTGTAATTTCCGTGCTCTCTGACCTATGTAAACAAACCTGAAGAAATATCTCTGCTCTCTGTATAGAGGTTGACATTAGTTGATGTACACCAGTGGAGAATGGTTGAAAACGTTCCTTTGTGAAATAAAGGTTTTATTTCTGCTTAGTGCTTAGGTTTTCTTTAAGTGTAAATGTATTGATCAAAATGTATCCAGTATTCCATGTCCCGTTCTCCAAATTTGTATTTAGATTCTTTGATGCTTTTGGAATCATCTTTTGAAACCAGGCTGAAATTCAATCCATAATCAATTAATAATTCTTTAAATGTGTTTAAAACTTCTTTTGAAGATATTTAAATTGTAGCTGTTATCGTTGCCATCTACCTTGGTGTATTTTAATAGATACTTTGTTAATTTAACTAAACTTGTTTTACCTTTTATATTAAAAATTGCTAAAATTTCATTGATTAATATTAACAACTGTTTGTTTTTTAGTAGTTGATTCAAATTAGTCCTCACTTTTTCTTCTATTAGAAATCCCATGTGGTTACACGTGTTTTCCAAAAAGCAACACAAATCTTTTGGCCAGTCACTTCCTGGAACTATTTTTTTAAAAATAAAAGGCAAGTTCACATCACAATGATCTTTTTTAGTATGAGGTGGTCGATTTTGAGTGAAAGAAATATTGATAATGGACAAGTCAACGCCAAGAATCTCTCTGTGTATTATCTTGTTGGCATTTATTAGTTTTTAGAGTAACTGTTTGGCATCTTCTTCTCTAGAAATCCAAATAGAATGATACCAGTTTTACTTTTCTAGCATTTTGACGTGTCTTTTTAATTGAAGAAATTTGAGTAATAAGCAAATCATTTTGTGATTTAAATTATTCCTTTACTTTTTCAAACCTTAATTATTTTTAAAGTATATAAGTAGACTTTATTTAATATTTTTAAGTAATATTAATAAATGTTAAAAATAAAAACATTTTAACATTAAAATTGTTTTTAATTATTTCAAGAACTTTGTGTTAGTTAAATTTTTGAGTAACTTCATGCATACAGAACATAATGGAAAAATTTTTAGTTATCGGTGATTTGCATAGAAAATACAAACTTTTCATTTCGTTTTGCTTGTCTAACTTCTCTTCTTTTCCAAATATTGTAACGCAAATTGTTATTTTTGTAGAAAATACGATTAGTGACATATTTTTTTCTTTTTAGTTTAAACTTCTTATAAATATGAAAGAAAAATTAAAAATTTTTCAGAAAACTATTAACAATTTGAAAGTCATTAGAATTTCAAATTGTTTCTATATAAATATTAAAATTTTAATAGTAATACAGTAGGAGCCACTTATTAGAATCACTTTGGGACCGATCTGTTTTGATAACAATAACTGACTGATAACATTAAGCAGTGCATGTCAAAGTACAACAAAAAGATCATTCTGATTATCCGATACGTTAATAAACGTAATGCCGACGACTAGCATAAGCTACCGGAAGTGGAGTTAGGTTGCGCATGCACCATCGGCGGTGACTTGCGCTGTTTTTCGGCATATTCTCCGTTTTCGGTGGGCGAGCGAAATAAATGATTATATATTCGTGATCTCATCGAGACGAATCCAAATATGTATATATTATTGGGAAATTCGTGATTCAACCAGTAAGCTTTAATAGTGAAAGAAACAATTACCTGTCACCTATTCTTCCATGCTTCTTGTTTTTGACAATTGGTTATTATATCTTTTTATTTTCTAATATAGTTTTATATTTTTCTATTAATCCTAATAACAATTCTTATCGAAATTTGAATAATTTATCCTAAACGATATAGAATACCTTCCGACCTTCATAACGAAAAAAACAATCTTTGCGCATCAAAATACGCGCATAAAGTCACGTGACACAATTCAACAAATCAAAGCTATTCTTACAAAGCGGCAAGGGTTAAACAGCCGATCGAATAATCCGGTTTCAGAAAATATTGGTGAATACGAAAGAAAAATAATCGGAGTTCACAATTCGATCCCGATTTATACGATCTTCGAATTAGCACTTGGTTAGTGAATACGGCCGTTAGAGTACCGCATTCAGCCGCCATTTTATATCCTCCTGCCGATCGATAATCACTGGTAACTTTATGGAAAGTAAACCATAATATTATATTACTTTTCTAATTTATAAATCGAGCAGTTGCTTACCTGGAAAATGAAAATCGTATTTGGAAAAGTTTTCCTTCTAACATTTTGTAACACTTCCTTTTTATCCCTAATTTCTTTTATCTTCCGGCAAAGGAAAGAATCAATGACACTTTTCTGTTCGATTAAAATAATTTACTGCAAACAAAAAGTAGAGAAAAATGATAAAATAATATAAACTGTATTTTAAAATTCCCTTTAAATAAAAATTCAAATAAACATTGTAGAACGTATTATTATAGGTGTAGCTTTTATCTAACGACATATAAAATGCATAAGGTAGTATATCCTTGGAGTAATCGTTATTTTTATCACAATTTTTGTGTAACTGATGGAGTTAATCGATTTGGCAAGTGAAAATAAAAAATAATAATAATATCATTGATCTCAATCTTGAAAATATTTAAAAAAAATAAGTTAATGCAGTATATATTTCAAATGTTAAACAAAAGTTTGGTTGCTAAACAATGTCAGAGCATTGCGAGAACGAGGCCGAACGCAAAAATTAAGGTTAATTCCCACCATAGATTTATTATACTATGGTTCCCACTATCCGCTGCAGAAAGCGGAACGGTTAAAAATTGTCACAGATAACAATTCTGCTTTCGGATTCCCACAGTCGCGGAAAGCTTCGCTTTCCCTAAGAATCTTAGTGCTGTTCCCATGATTCATTTCGTGTAAAATAAAATGGACGCTAAGCAACGAAAGGCACTCACTGTTTTCGAAATGATGTTAACAGATGCAGTAAATGAGGAAACTGAAACAAAATCGAGAAGGAAAAATGCTAGATCGATAATATTTATAAGAAGAAATACGAAAAATGTTTCTTTGCAATTTTGATCAAAGAGATGAGATTTATTAACAAAGAATCCCGCCATCTTGACTGTTAAGGTTGCCAACAATTCAACGTTACTAAATGCATGGATTTCATTGGTGGATGTTATCTCGACGGATTTTACCGTCGCGGAAAACTTGAATCTATCTAGACATTTAACGGTAGCGATTTTTAGGCCGCGGTATGACGTCAAAACCGCGCTGCTTTTGTATGACGTCAAATACCGCGCTGCTTTCGTATTTTTCGCCTCGGTTCTGTGCTAGTGGGAATCAACTTTTAGACGCAGTCATCGAGTTATGGTCTAATAAGAGTCCATAAATAGTAGTCTCATTATTTTTGTATTTAATCATCTTTTACTTTGTTTAATATAATAAATTATTTATTTTATAAAGGCGTTATTCTATTAATATCCATATATAATAGTTAACCGATTAATTATTTTTTTATGACAAAATGAACAGCTTTGCAGTTATCGTCTAATATATACCATTGTATAAAAAATTACTTAACTAAATTCTTATTGTCGTATTCTAGACGACTAAAGAAAGATCTTGACAAAAAACCAAAAAAATTATTGAATAAAATTGGTTAGCCAAAACTTTCATGTAAGTAATATCGCACCTTTCCTACACGTCTCTCAATCGATCCTTCCAATTTAGTGATTTTAAAAGATGTCAAAATACAATTTTAACTTTGAACGATAAATTCAAAAAATGTCTTAAGCATAATACGACACTTATAAACGTTTGAATTGCATTATTACCACGATTTACATTAGAATATGGAGTTAATCGAATTGGCTTCTGAAATAAATTATTTATTATTCAATGGCCAAAAAAATTTTTTCATTTAGTGGTGTTAAGCCTATTAGGAAAATTTATTTTTATTATAAATAGTTAAGAATCAATCAAGTACTATGATACTAATATCTTAAAAAATTCAAAAAGTGGAGTTAATCGATTTGGCTTGTGAACAGCTTAATTATAATTTTAATGAACATAAATTAAACTGCTGAATTATATGCATAAAAACAGAGAATTATTTTCTTATTGCTTAAAAGAAATTCAGTCGATTCCGCGTGGTTGGGACTAATCTATTCTGGACCAATTAAACAGCTGCCCCAATTAAACGAACTAATAATAAATTCTAAAATAAAATATGTAATTTGGTAAAAAATAATAATAATTAGGCTATTTTAATGCCTTATTAAACCAAATTTCTTTCTGTAATATCCACTCCTTCACTCAGTTGATATTCTTGTAGGAGACGCGCTATATAGTAGATTTTGGTACACCTGAGACGAGTTCAGTAGCGGTTGCTGAATAGCTATTTTGCAGCGGCACTAATTGCTGTAGCAACGTAACTGAACAATGAAGGTTGTAAAACATCAGAATGCCGGAGAATAGTGTAACAACCAAATTTTCGATTATTTCCCTGATTTATTTATGTTGGAATCTGGAAAATATTACAATGTTAAAAAAACTGTTGTAATTAATTACTATTTTCCATTGCATTTTTCGTGTTCGTCCACGAACACATCGAATCACATATTTCCATAAAGTAGTTACTTTTTCCATTGAGGCTGCCATCTTGTCGATTAGGTCTGCAGCTACACTCTATTCTGCTGCGAATTCTAACGTGCGAATTCAGTGCTGCCCGCTAAATGGCAGGAGTGCGTTCAGTAGCAGTTGGTTAACTTAGCTATCGCAGCCGCTGCTCTACTGAACTCGTCTCAGTTACAGTATATCAACAAGTCTACGATGGCTCGTATTAAATGGCTGGCTTTTAATTTTATCCAGCAAAGCAATTTTACTTGAAAATGTAAAATCATTTCTTGGCAGATTTAAAAATTTTAAATAAAATCGTTACTGTAAATGAGTATTGCTAGATACAGTACAGTATATAGTAACAGTAGACTCTTAAGAAGACGCATAATTGCCAGATGCACGACGATAGATAACTGATTCGCATCATGCTAGTGTTGCCAAATAAAATATGTAAAAAAATTGCTAAATTCCTTTTCTGCTACTGTCCCAATTAAGCGTTTAAATTATGTGTTAGTTTATTTAGTTTCCGTTCTTTGACCCCAATTAACCGATGGTCCAATTAAGCGGAATCGACTGTATTTATAAATTTTAACAGAAAAAAATAAATATTAGTAGTCTAAAATAATTGATGTTTTCAATTTCTACATTTTATTTTTAAAATATTAAATATAAAATATTTTTTATCTTAATATGTGAATAATTTTTTAACATATTTAATAGTACAAAATTATATTATTATTATGTATTATTTGTATCAAATGTATAAATAAAACAATCTATTTTTAATTTTTCAATAAAAATAAAATGCTATGAGATAATGATAAAATATGACAGAAAATTAATTTTATATTATTTGTATATGAATTTCAAATGTCAATGAGAGTGTAAATTTTTTATATTATATTGACATCTAGAATAAAAATATCTGCTTATTTTAGAAGATATCATGTCAATAAAAACATCCTGGTTTGAACACAAAAATCGATGGCAACACAAGTTTTTACAAATCAACATGTGCTTTATTTAAAGTACTTTTAGGCCTTTGCCCATCATCAGTAACACACATGATAACAACTAAAAACCAACATTGTATCTATATATACAGGCAAGAGAGATTACCAATGAAAATGATAGAGAAAAAACATGCCTTTCCTTATTACAAAATTCATTTCAAAAATTGTATAAAATTCCATATATCTGGACCCTGCCAACTTGAAACATATATCATCACTAGTATATTCATGTGGAAAGAAAACAGACATAATATATTGTAGAATAAAATTTGAAGAAAATTTTTTTAATCAGAATTGGCTATATTTTTTGTTTATTATAAAAGTTTTCAATATATTATAAATAAGATAAAACTCCATTTTATATCAAACAAATTATTTAAAACACATCAATTTTATCTATGATAAAATGCATTTCTTAAAATCCTATAGAAACTTTTATTAAGAGTGATATTTTTCACATTGCTTCTATTAATATTAAAGAGTTTATATTTTATTTGTATGTATTTCACCTCCTTTCAAATCAGTTTTTAGAAAATAATGCAATTATTTATGGTATTATGACATGATTTATGATGATTTAATTTGAATAATAAATTAAGAATATCTTATATAGAGCCATTATAAATATTATAATTTTACAGTAAATGATCACTATTTATTTTTTTTATTATAAATATAACAAAATAATGTCTATAAATGTAATATGAAATTATTCTTCTAAATTCAATATATAAAATTGTATTATTGTAATTTTTCTTTTAAAATTATATGAAAAATTTGCATTTCATACTATTTATTAAATTATAAAAAATATGAATAATATGTTGAATGCTTTGTTATTTAATCATACACAATATTAAATGTAAAAATAAATTAACTGATAATAAACACATTTTCTATATTTAAAATAGGATAATTGTTTAAATATGTATTTTATCACATTTCTTTTAATAAAATTCTTAATTAAACTAAACTATTGTACATTATTTTTTGATAAGACACTATTTAAATACTTTTTATATAAAAACTATATTCATAACAATATTAATAATAATTATGTAACAATGGCAATACAATAATACAGATTATCAAACAAACAATTATTAAATGCTATGAATCAATCAATTTATATTCATTGATAAAATGACAATAAAAATTATCTATATTTTCAAAAATAAAGCAAGTTATTTATAATAATTAACAATATTTAACATAATTCAAAAATGAAATTTTCAGAAAATAATTCAAATAAAAAAAATTAATTATTTTTTTAATACAATTAGCAGATTCATATATTATGCCTACTTGTAAAATTTTACGTGTCATAAAATACTTTAGATAGTCCGTAACGTATTCCAAATGCAAACAAACTGCATATAATCTGAAAATTTATTAAAAAACATTTTTTTAATTAGTCATTATAAGATATAGTTCACTAAAACTAATACAGGATTTCCTCAAGTTACAAATATTCACAATTAAATGTGATACAATCAATTCGCATATTTGACTATTTGCAAAAATTTATTTTTAACCACAAAATCGATTTTCGCAGATCTTTCGCCTAAAACTAATACAGGATTTCCTCAAGTTACAAATATTCACAATTAAATGTGATACAATTAATTCGCATATTTGACTATTCGCAAAAATTTATTTTTAACCACAAAATCGATTTTCGCAGATCTTTCACGCTTATTTGCAGACCTGCTGAGCAGTGAAAATACTGTTACCAATGTAAACTCTCTTTCTAATAAAGGAAGTTGTTTGTTACTAAATGTAATCTCTGTGTCATTCTGCCAAAAAGTTTCATTACCTATCCTTGCTAACTCCACAGTCCACAGGCCCCACAGAAAAATGTGACCCTATGCTTGAACACAGCCTCAAATTTAGGCACCTAACTTCCTGCACATCTACTCCTTTACTGCCAAGATTTTAGAAGATCTGAGGCAAAAAGCAACTCAGACAAGGCTAATAAATTTTTCAACGCAGTTCAGAAAGACAGTGTGTCAGCTGCCACATCAAACAACTACTCATCTAAAATAAGATTTTATTTACTACATAGTTAGTGTATTAAAAATTAAATTAAGATTATTGTAATAATAATACTGTATATAGTTCTGTACACTGCATATACTATAATTATTTGTAAGTACTGTAATATACATTAAATTATGTATGCTTTTCTATTTAAGCAAGGATGAAAATGTTGGGTAAAAAGGTTCGCAGGAAACCTAACTCTATGTTTCCCATAGACACAATGGTTCAGTATTTGCTAATTCAGTATTTGCAAAGAATTTACAGAACATAACTACCAGAATAATGAGAATCAACTGTATTTCATTTTCAAATTTCAGAAAATTTCTAAAACTCTTCAAGAATTTTAAATATTATGATAGCAGAGTGCTCTAGTAACTAATATAATGTAAAAATTACATAGTTACTAGTAATTAAAATATTACAAGGGTATTTCAAAATAGTGGTGATTACACAAACAAAAACTCTCACTTTATAATCAGAACTTTTTATTCAAATCTGTGAAATAAAAAAGTTTTAACTGGTGCAAATATGAAATATATTACAGAATAAAGTTATTTCTGTACTTTTTGGATCCAAATAACAACTTGGATATTTCAAGATATAAACAAAAAAAATTACAAATAAAATTATGAAATGAGTTCATAACTCAAGGAACATCCTGTATAAAAAAAATTTGTAAAATATTGGTGCTAAATTTGAAAAAAAAAAAAAATTAAAAAATATTGGTGCTAAATTTGAAAAAAAAATTTGAAAAAATAAGTATATATACTTTTTTTTTCAAATTTAGCACCAATATTTAGTTTATATCAAATTTAGCACCAATATTATATATATATATATAATATTTAGTTTAATGTAATTAAACTTTACAAAATATTGGTGGTGATATATATTTAAAATATTGCTATTTTATTTTATTAATCATTTATTTCATATAAAAAGCTTGATTATTAAAGGTATTAGAAAAATATAGTAAAGCAGTACTATAATCAATCATAAATTGATTTTCATCCTGTATATTTAGAATAAATTTAATCAGTTAAAGCCTATGTGAAAATATGTCACCACCACAAATTTCTAGAAACTAAATTCAAGATATGCTAAAAATCACTAAATTTCCTACAAATAATGGCCAATCTATTCTTAAAGAATAGTATTTAAATACATGAAATGCATGTAATCAGTAAGGGTGATGATTTTTAGCATTTTGAAAATCAGAAATTTAGCATTTTGTAGCATCCATTGGTTTTATATATAGCATTTTAGAGCATTCTGTAGGAAAGTTTTGTTTTTAAATTAATGCAGATACCTGACAATTTAATAATGTGATAACTGCATTAAATAATTTAAATTCCAAAAATTTAACAGAAGTTAATAAAATAGAAAAATAAATTATGTTAAAAACAAATAAAAAATAACATTATATAAACAATAAAAATTTTATGAGGCATATAAATTGCATGTTATAAATATGTCTGGGAAAATACAAAACAATATTTTTTTTGTATGTAATTTATTTAATTTAAAACAGAAATAAAAGAATTTTTGTAAAAATCAATAACAGTTTAATTAATTAAAATTGTATTTTATAATACCATATATAAAAATACTGAAAAGAAAATGTATCATAAGTGAAGCAGTGTTTAAAACATGCTAGAGCTATAAACAATATGCTGACTTCCTGTATCAAATGCCCTCATATAAGCTGACTTATTTTTGAATTCAAATATAAACCAAAAATTTCTATTTTTTTTATAATTGATTTTCTTATATTAAAATATTTTTCAAAATATTTTATTCAAATTTCACAATCTTTCTTTCATATTGCCAAATTTCAAAATTAGATAAAAAAGGAGAATTAAGTGAAGTAAATATGATATAGCATTTGCAAATTGATTTAACCCATTTTCAAATGCTATATTAACAACTAAAAAGGCATTTACAAAATAATTTGTATACATCTGGACATTTTTAGATTCTTGGGTATAATGAATAAAAGTTATAATGAGAAATTCTTGTCAGATATGTGACACTCATTAAACCAAATTTTACTGTGATCCAAATTTCTGGAAGAATTACAAAATGACGACTAATCACACAACTGGATCAAGCATAGGCTTACCATACCGTCCGGGATTAGCCCAGACAGTCCTGGTTTTTTAGTGCTGTCCGGAGTAATGTCCTGGATTGCAAAAATGTCTGGGGTTTGAGAATTTTATGACTGGCGAAGATTTTTTAAATTTTAGACTTATATGTTCGGCATCGCATTTTTAAACATTCTCTTACGGCCATGCATCTCTCAGACGACCTCGGAGCAAACGCTGACGTCGATTCGACGGAGGCATGGCTAGCGGTTTCACCACAACTTTTTACTTAGTCATTTGGCAACAAACAGGGGCAATGTGTTTATGTTGTTTTCGTGTGCAAAGTAACTCATCTACACATTTTTGATCATTTATCTCTATTCGTTTAGCAAAAGAAAATATGTGTTTAATGTTAACCTGCAAAAGGAATACAAATTTTTGAAATTGTGTAATGACTTTCCTGTTCTGAATTTTATTATGTAATGAAAAACAAACAAACCATTACTGAAAAAAGTCATGTCACGTGAAAAATACAACTGAATAAATAAAGTTTAATGATTCAATAAACTTTTCAGACTTAAGTAATTTCAAAAATATGTTCTGGGTTGGACCCAAAATAATATGGTAAGCCTAATCAAGCATGAAACAAAAAATTGAAAATAGAAATTTCAAGCAGAAAGGAAGCATTACAATCTATCTGTGACAGTGTGTGAAAGCAGTCAGATTATGTGAAATTTCAGTGATCTCACTATGAAGGTCAATACTAAGGAAATGGAATTTATTATAATTTTTAAAATAGTGTTCAAAAAATAATATTTCATATTTATATCACAATAATATGTAGATTTTATATTTTGAATGCATTTCACATTTTGTTGAGATTCATAGTCAATAAAAAAATTGATTAAATGATGACAAAAAATGAAAATAGAGAAGTGCACATCATTTAGAAGCATTTAGCATTTTGTCACTATTGTGAAGATCACCCTCATATATAATACAAAGAAAGAACTAAAATTGAATTTATAGAAAACTAAAATTGCCTATTTTCCAAAAATATCATTATTTAGCATTTGGAGTCCATTAGTTTTTTCATTTCTAATTTTACTAGCATAGATGTCACAATGACATCATGTTGTCATAAATTATTGGAGTTTTGTGAAGTTATCCATGTTACATTACAATGGTATCACATTGGGAGTCCTATCTCAGTATCACAATGACAAATGTCATTGTGATAGATATTGAGATAGGGCACTTTGTTAAGAAATCAGGTAAACCATATGTTATCCTTACACTGCTAACACTTAGCAACATCTATTGATATTAATATAAACTAAAATTGTAATAAAAATAAAATTCTATTTTTCGGTATTAAAGGATTTGATGTTGAGATGTCCTTTATTGGTAGAAATTACTAACAAGTTTCACAAAAATCTGCTAATTAGTTCAAAAGTTATTAGTGAGAATATACAGACACACAGTCAAGCATTGGCCCATCTTATAAGCCTCCATTTTCTCTGGAAAATATGATACAGATATCAGTTTTTAGCCTATTAAAATAATTATTTCTAGCTTTGATGTGTTCTTGCTTTGTTTTATAAAATATCTGCTATACTTTTTTATATTGAAATTGTTACATTTTGAAAATGCTACACTGAACATTTTAAAAATGTAACAATTTTCAAAATACTCTATATTACTTGTTTTATCAAAAGTTTTTAGGAATATAAGTAGGCTATTCCTAATAAGTATTCATAATTCAAAGATTACCTATTATTTTACAAAAGAAATGTCTACATTTTTCATCTTAATTAATACCCCAGAAGCGGCAAAACGCAGAATTCTTCTCCCACATGCAAAAAATAAAATAAAAATTCTGATATTAAAGAATTCTTTAAAAATCTGGAAAAATTAGAATTTTCCTAAATTGCTAAGTCCATCCTGATGAATTCATAAAATTTTGCAATGGATCAAAAAGAGCCAAGGGAAAAAAATTTGAGTGGGGAATCTCGTGGTTTGAAATAATGCTCTTTCCCAACTGCTAAAAAAAAAACGTTTTTTTGATAATTGTTTCTAAAAGTAGTTTATCGTTTCATGTTGCATTGCTGCATGTATATATAAACAATTAAATTTTTATTCACATTTGCAAAGGAAAACTTTTCATAAATTTCTTCATACTTTGATACTTCAATAAACTCATCATCTAATTTTATATTTTTATTTAAGCCATTAATTAAGTTTTAAATAATGATAAAGCTGTTCTGGCACACAGCTATCTTCTTATTTTATATATATTAAAAAATTTTGAGATAATTTCCTAAAAAATAAATTGAAATGGCTTAACAAATAATAATAATTATAGTCTATGCACAATCTCCAGTCTCCCGTTTTCTTTTTCACCATGACGACTGGGGATGCTCACGGCGACTTCGACGGTTCTATAATTCCGTCTTTTTTCATCTCTTCTATTTGTTTATTCATTTTGTTTAGCTTTACCGGTGAGTAACTATATGGTTTACTGAAGACCGGTTTGGCATCTTTTGTTTCTATTCCATGCTCCACCATGTTGGTTAGTCCTGGCTTATCATTAAAAATTAGAGGAAATTGTAACAACGTGTCTTTTAATTGGACTAACCTGTCTCTTTCCAAAGGAGTCTGCAAGTCTGCCAAGATTTCATCACCATTTATCTCTCTTCGGTTATCTTCGACTTTAAGTTCCAATTCTGCTTCTTCAAAATTTAAGGAAACACAATGTTGTTGGACGAAATCGAGTCCCAACAAACAAGGCACTGCTAAATCTGGAACAATCATGCAAGGTTGTTTTATTACGACATTGTTGACCTTTATCTCTGCTAGAAAACAACCTAAAGTTCTATAATCTTCTCCTTGTACGGCTAACCGTACCGTCGGACCTGGGTGGAGGCGAATATGTGGGTTCTTCTTTCTTATTTGTCTCCACACATTCTCGCTAATGGCGGTGTTATCTGCGCCAGTATCTATTCGAGCAGTCACAATAATATTATCGATAAATATAGAAATAAATGGCAAATTTGTCTTACTTGTGATGGATAGTCCAACGAAGGAGGTTTTTTCTATTGTTGAGACACAAGCCTCCTGCCTTGGTCTCTCGTTTAGTTTCCCTGACGCTGACTTCCTCTAGGGCGGTACGTTTGATTTCTGGAAGTAGTATTGGTGGCCGGTCTGTTGCGCCTTTGTGGGCAATCCCTCGA